>APFE030710182.1:24399-42826 GCA_000404065.3 Pinus taeda | reverse complement strand
AAAAATTTTAATTGATATAAAAAAATTGACATTTCTTTGTATGGAGCAAGGGAATCAAATTTGGAAAATAAAATTGCTACTTAGGAAATATATGAGATGAAACACCTATGTAAGAGTCATCGAGACTTGAGTCTCTCAAAGAGCATAGTGAACCACGATGAAGAGAAGGTGGTGTAAGTAAATCCCTCCCTACATTTCTTCTGCTCAATGCCTAAGCCAAATTTTCATTTCTTCGAGAAGTTCATGATGAATGAACCTTGAAGAATTAATACACAACATTGTTGGATGAAGCATTACAGTGGCATTAAAAGGGAGACTGTTTCTAAGCTCCATACCAACCATCTCTAAAGACCAAATCACTAATGCGTAAGCCATTTGTTGATGAACCTGTGCACCTAAGAGACTCAAAAGTTTTCCCCAACAAGTAGCTTTTCCTAAGAAGTGGGGACATGGATGCATGCTCATTTAATAGAAATAAGAATCTAACTATTTAGATTGGAATGAAAACTTGTCATATGTAAATGGGTGTATGGAATAAAGTATGCATCAAAAGGAGCATATTCATTCATTGTAAAGGGTTATTATTGTAAAGGGTTATTGGTTCACTAGTTGCATTCACCTTTTGTGGGAAGTTGCTCATTCTTAAAAGAATATTATATAATGATTTTAAATTATGTTATATTATATGTTTTTGGAAATGTCCACAATTATTCATATTGATAATATTTTTCAAAGCATATTCATTCATTCTATAGGGTTATTGGTTCACTAGTTGCATTCACCTTTTGTGGCAAGATGCTCATTCTTAAAATAATATCATATAATGATTTTAAACTATGTTATATTATATGTGCTTGGATATTTCCATAGTTATTCACATTGATAATACTTTTCGGAAGAGAATTGTGTAGAGGAGTAAGTTTGTCCAACGCTCTGGTTGGACACTCCACACATAATCATGGACCGAAAAGCTAAAATATGTTTAAGCGAGTTCTTAGGATTCTTTTAAATAGATAGGTTACTAATAGGAGTAGTAAATTATCTATAAAGGACTCCTCAATACTCGTTCATACATCTTTTAGCCTTCTAATTCCTAAAAATGGGTGAAGTGTCCACCTAAAAGTTGGATGGACTTACTCCTCTACACAATTCTCTTCCACAATATATTATCAATATGTTATATTTTTTAAACAAAATAATATTTTTTTCAAATACAAATTTGCATAATCACCTCTAGCTAGAAATAATTAGAAATTTACATAATGAAATACTTGTTAAGTTCATCTAGTTAGAATTATTATCCTTTCCTTTTGGGTTCAATTTTTGTATGTGACATATTTACTCTAAATTGAAAAATAAAATATTTGACTAATATAAATATAATAAATATATGATTTACCACATCTTTTTATTTTCACATATTTTATATTCAATAGATGTGTCCCCTTCCCAAGACTTTGAAATCAATGTATGCCTTGGTAATATTAGTCATGGATGTGAGAACTTTTAGTTATTTTGATAACTTATACAAATATTATTCTACTTCCATGAAAGTATAAAAGATGATATCTTCCTTAAAATATTACTTTTCTAAAAAAAAAAATCTACATAGGATATGTACCATTTTTCATCAGATTCACAACTCTTAGAAATGGTAGCAATTCTCACATTAATCTTTTTAAATGAAAATCTTTCCATCTAAATAAAAATATACTAGCATTTTCACTAAGACGCGCAAAGCAGCGCCGATAGGACATGCAGACCCTGAGTTCACCCATGTTTGAGCCAAAATGAGAGGTTATTAGCTATCAGAGGTTTTGATATCGAAGGTTTTAACATGCCAGGCATCACAAATATGCGATATTGGAAAGTTGCGACACAATAGAGGAAAAATCACATGAAAATATTATTAAAAAATGAATCGCATCCGCATATGATATCGGCCATCGACAATTATTAGAGGTGACACTATATCAAAGTCGATATTGGTCATCGGGGGTCCTATGATATCGACAGTTAGGCGTCCAAGCTATGTACTTTATCTTTGGAATTGAGTCAACATGACCACATTTCAGAAACATCAATATGTGAGTTGCGATATGTGATGAAATCCCTGGGAATGGGATGCTAGTGTTAATGTGTTAGGATGGATGATAACAAATTAACAAAGGATTTGTCTACAAAACCAAAGAAGTTGCAGCCTTTTATCTCTCCTCCCAAAGGGACACGTGGTAGTAAAACATTGGATCCGATAAGAGACATGTGGCAAACATCGACTGGATGTGTTAAGAGATGCGTGGCAGCCAGTAATTGGTTGCAAGAAGTGACACGCGGAGGCTGACGTCATCATGGTTGATATGTGGCAGGCGGATTCTCAAAGCTCACAATAGGCCAAAAAAGGGTAACATGTGACATTACTCACAAGGTGACATGTGGTAGATACATGGTAGCGATGGTGTCACGTATGGGAGATCAATGATCAGAGGTTGAGGCGTATTATGCATCGTAGTAAAACCTCTGATTGAAGGGCTCTAATACGGGGGCTAGATTGCAGTCACATGAAGAGCTACAGGACCAAGGGCCAAACCTAAAGGTGATCGGTGATCGGCAATTAGTGAAATGACATGTCGTGTACCAAGGTTACACCTCTGATTGGAAATGGCTGATAGAGAGGGATCTGATTTGGGGGCTAGCACGACGGTCACAAAGATTTCAAATGAATGAAGGGCTATTGGCATATTGCAATTAGAGATCGGCGGATGTAAGCGAAGGTTTCCTTCCAAAGGCCGTGATGAAGGGCGGATGTGATTTTATATTAGAGATGTTTTGATAAAATTAATCAGGTCCGGAGATAGACGAGCTCACAAGTTTTTCTAAGAAAACCATATGATTTCTTTGATAAAAATATATGGTAAATCTGACATGTACAATATTACATTGAAGCCGTTATAATAAAGGTAATCAGGGATGTAAGAAATATTGCAATTGGAGATTGGTGGATCTAAGTGAAGGTTTCATTCCAAAAGTTGTGATGAAGGGCAGATGTGATTTTATATTAAAGATGTTTTGATAAAATTAATCGAGTCTAGAGATAGATGAGATTGCAAGTTTTGGTAGGACAATCATATAATTTCTCTAATAAAAATATTTGGTAAAGTTGACATGTGTCAAAGTCCATGTGAATGCACATTTTGTCAGTTAATGGTGAAATGCAGTGAATTTATGGTTTTCGATATTCTAAATGCTTTCATCAAAGAGATTTAGAACAGTCAGTGAAGGAGCGCACTGTTAAGGTGCTCCGTAAGCAAAGGTCACCGATTCTAGTCTCACCAATACCAAAAATCCAGCATGGTTTCTGCTGGTGCGACTCAAGCCAGGTATGATCCCCGAGTGACTTTGACGGCTTAGATGCCCCTAAGTCGTGGCCTCTCAGCCACAGGGTAAGCGTTATTTTCAGGATTCACCCACTTATCAATCAAAAAAAAGATATTCTAAATGCTTTCATTAATATTAATGATTCTTGAATATTCTGCTCATAAAAGTATTGGATTCATGCATAATTGGTCATTTTCTATAAGTGTAGGCGTTGGACATTCTTGTGTTTTTTCCTCGCATGCTATTCCCAATAAATAGAATTCACGAGAAATGTCTTGACCGGCTAAACCCAGAAGGAAAATTTTCGTTCAACAACAGCCAGTTTCTCCTCCTCTTGAGGTCACAGAAATTCTTAGGCTATTTTCCGACATGGCATGCACCCCTGATGTTGGGGTCTCTAGCTGGGAAGCCATGTATAAGATTTTTGAATATGAAGGGCCAAAGGTCACATGAATAATAGTCATAGCAGAGGATAGGGTTCATGTTTCAGAAATTACATACAATGATGTAGCCAATTTGTTTCTCCATAGAATTGGCGTTCAGCCAAGCAGCTTGCCTTATATGGAGATGATCAGATGGGTCATTAATCATATGAATATCACAGATAGGAACTTCATGACCAAGAGATAGATGTTCATCTACTCTTTCACTGGAAAATATTTGTCTGCAGTGTATCACCTTCCATTAGCTTAGAAGAAATATGATAAAGACTTCATTAAGAAGTTCATGCAGGAAAATGAACACCAATATGAGGTCATTCGAGGATGGAGAAGAGACCCAAGAAATCATAAGCGCGAGGATAAGGGTATGTATGTTATAGCCTCTATTAATGCACCCTATTTTTTTGTTGCTACAATGATGTGTAGATTGTTTGGTTATGCCAATACCCAAAAAATTTCAAACCAATGGGTACCCCTCATTGAAGCTGCTTATTATAGTTATGTAATGGACTGGGGAACTATTATGTCCAACGAGTTAAGCAATGAAATCCTAGAATATAGGAAAAAGTACAAGTTTTCTAAAATTGTTTTTCTCCCATTCTACATTAGTGCATACATTATGGATTGTATTTGTTTCGCTTCAGATTATGGACTATTGAAGACCCTTTTCCTATTCACATTTACCATAATATTCTATGGGAGTCAAAATACTGACCCCATTTTTATAAGATTAGCCATGGTGTTGTCCTTCCTATTTACCAGTTTGTTTTCAATGAGAAGTGCCCTAGAATCTCTGTTGAACACAACATTGACCTCTTATCAGTTGGAATATGGTTTTGGGAGGAATCATTTACCTATGTTTGAGTTTTTGGAAGCCTTGCATAGCCTCATGTGTTGCCCCTGTATGTCCCCGATAAGCTCCTAGCCTGGGAAATAGCCTACCAAACTGTGGGAAATGGCTTGTCTAAGGTCATGAAAGAAAGCAAGAAGACAATGTGGCTTGTTTTTCCATTTCATTGCGGATTCATTTATTTAGATAATTTCAAACATGCTACTAAGGAGATGGAGGAAATCCAACTAATGAACTTTCTAACCATTCCAAATCGGCAATATGATTTGATTAATACTGCAAAAAATATTACAATACAGTCAAAGATTAAATCGTTTACAAACGATCCTAATAAATTTGATGATTTATTTCAATCGGCTTCAAATTATGCAGAGGTTGAAAAAAAAGCAATAGCATGGCTCAGCCCCGAGGAATTAGTGTAGTTTCTTCAATACAGGGTTAAAAGGATTTCCCATTTTCCCAATGAAATTCTGAATCCAAATCACTAGAACATAGAACAAGACACAAGAACGAGCACATCTTAGAGTCAATATGCAGTTCATGTAACTGAAACATCGACAGTTAGCAAATCAAAGGCAAAGAAGGTATGGATGTGATTTGGGATCGGTTCCTTAAAGAGATTCGCCCTAAAAAATAGTAAACTTTGTTGCAAACATAGATTTCTCGGACTCTTGTAATCACTAAGAAGACATTGTTCACTGTTGAGGCTTCTAAAGAAAATATGGACATTGATGATCTGGGAATCATCCCAGTTTTTCCCGCCTCTAAGGTTGTTCTCAATATTGAGGAGATTCCTCCTCTCTAAATATTTTACAGTTCCAAACACAGAGCAGTAGTTAGAAGGCAGAGAAAGAGGAGAAGGATTGAACAAAGGTAGGCTTTGGTCCCTGCAAATACCTCCTTTCAAGTACTATGGAAAGATGCCCAAGTGACCCATGTTGAAGATCTTGGGAGACTATCACAATATGTAGAAGCCTATGCTAGTGAAACAATTGAAAAATCCACAAAAGTGCAACAACTCCTAAGGGAGAAAGATGATAGAATAAGGGACCTTGAACAAAATTTAGAAAATGAAAAGAAAGGAATCGTCTAGCAATGGCAAGCTCAATTTTCATAATTGTAAACCAATTTTGATGGGCTGAAGATTCAATATGAATCTCACATGAAAAGACGAGATCCCCATATACAGGACTTAGAGCGCAGGATTGAGCAACTAAACTCTAATCCTGAGACGAAATAATTTTCTCATCAGCAGGTTCTATTTTGCCAAAAGTTGGACATTATCAAAGAGATGTGCTAATCAACTGATGGAATTGTGAATCAACTATTCGATCTGAGGACATATAGCAAGGAAGTTGAAGAGGAAATCTCTAATTTCATTGACTAGTAGAATAGCTCTGAGGGCCAATTAGAAAATCTTCCAAAAATAGAAGAATATCATAAAGAGATTGTCTTCCAAGAATGGGAGATATGGCTTAAAAATGCAGACATGGCAATCTATACTTCCAGGGACATGTCTAGAATTATGATTGAATCAATCAACGATAACCTATTGCAGGAAAATTTAATATCTGAGTGCCTAGAAGATACATTGCCCAATGTTAAAATATTGACACAATCTTGGCAAGAATCATCAAAGAAGAAGGCTGAGCGGATAAAATCTCTATCAAAGATTGACTTGGAATTCCATTGGCATTTCCTAGTCAAACCACATGGGCAATGGTTGATTCTGAGGTGTCTTCTAAATACAACTAGTCAGGTGTTGCTAGCACTTAGTGATGTATTATTCACTGCACGGATGTGCATTAGGCTTGAACATCCACTTGAATTGAAGTTGATGACAGATATATGCGAACTTCAGAAGCGATTGGCAAAGCAGTATTTGTCCAAGTCTTAATCAAATTGTTGTAACAGGATTGTACTATTAGTTTGTATTTTTATTTTAAGTGTGGTTTGTTGTACCAACGCAACATTTTATGGAATTTTCTATATTTGAGTTTTGATTTTAAACTTTAAATCCCCTTCATTGTTATGAAGAAAGGGGGTTCTATAATTTTGTGAGAAGTATTTTGGTTTTTACTATTGTAGTTGTAAACAAGTCTTAATAGAAAGAAGAACCACACTGATTTTACTTATGATCAGAGTGAATGTGTATCGGGTATTATTATCTTTACGTTGATTCTATGTTTTTGAGCTGAAGTATTGTTTTAATTGAAGTTTGTTTTAATTCAACTCTGTCATATATGTTATTTCATGCGATTAGATCAGTATCGCCATTGATGTGTTTTAATCGAAATCTGTTAAGTATATAGACGAACAATGATATCATAAAGGTGTAGCTGATTATTCGGTGTTTTTGTTATATGTTAGCACTTGAAACCCCCCAATCTCTAACTTGCGATAGAGCACTTCCTCTGATATCCTTATCCCGCTAATATTCTTGAAGCTGTGTGTTGCGATATGTGATAATCTCTGACCTCATATTTGCTCCAACCTCCGATATCAAGACCTAATATGGTGTATTAGCGTTGATTAATAATAGTTTCATATCCGCCTTGATATCAGGACTTTTGAATGAAACCTCTGATATCAAATCATTGATCGTTGATTCACTTGCAGACCCAGTATAATTATAAGATTGTATTTAATCTAAGATCAAATCCATTTATTGGAACTTTCGTTATGTTCCATCATCTAAAATGCTGACAATATGGATACGATATTGATATTAAAATGAGTTTAATTGTAATTTGGCATCCACCATATCAGAGCTTTATTATAGAGCAAGTTTGCAAACTGTGGCATGTTGCAATTATCTCTGATATCAAAACCTTCGATATTATGGACCCAGTAGATTTATTAAAATGATTTGATTATGTTATCGCATATGTTCCACATCAAAGGTACCCATATTGGAAATGTTTTGTGTTGTCTCATTTTGAATGTTGCGATGAGTAAACCTTCAATTCCACTACTGGTTCTAGATTGAAGGACTGTATTATGTTGATTATGTTTGCATATGTGGTACATCCTTGTGGGGATGAGTTATATATATATATACTGGTTCTAGATTGAAGGACTGCATTATGTTGATTATGTTTGCATATGTGGTACATCCTTGTGAGGATGAGTTGTATATATATATATATATATATATATATATTAATATATATATATTATATATATATATATATATATATATATATATATATGCATGTGTTTGCATATGTGGTACATTCTTGTGGGGATGAGTTATATATATATATGTGTGTGTGTGTGTGTGTGTGTGTGTAATGACTCCTAAAGGTAAACATTGAATGTTTGATGCATAAGAGGCATAAAAAATCGCACGCTATAGCAAACCACATGATAACGAAGATTAGTCAGCATAACAAACCGCATTATAACAAAGATTAATAACTTATTAGGAAGAGAGAGAACACATTACATGTCATGGTCGAGCCATGAGAGGTTGGATTAAACTTGAAAGATAGTGGATTCTGAGACCCTTTTATTGATATGAAGATTACATGGAAGACCCTCTGGATAGTAGGGTATTTATCCAAGTTGTTGTGTTGAATGGCAAACATTAGATTAATGTCAATGGGAGTTTTCCCTTGGGATCAAACGAGCCACCAGCTTTGCCTAAATTATCTTCAACCTAGCCTTCTCAACAGGTTGGATACCTATTATTGGCATCTTAGGATAGTTGTCAAGGCACCAAAATGTTTCTTCAAGCGCCATGGAGTTTCTTGCAGGCTCGGCATAGGGTCTGGTAGGCGAGGTAGGAACCTCTCAGGAGTCCACACCAAACCTGTGGTAGGCAAGTGATGCAGGAGCGCCTATGCCACCTTGGGTAGGATTCCCTCCCAGTGGCAAGGGAAGACTCACCAGCCAGGAATCCATTGGAGAACATATCACCCAAGCTTAGGAGGGATAACGTTGTAGATCATCCTAAGTAACCAAAGGTATAATCATCAAACCATGAAGCATGTCTGGGAGTCTACGAGATTCCTAAGATAGAGACATAGTCAGAAATACTCAGTCGAAGAAGCCTTTGCAACAACAGAGCTTATAACCGGAAAGGTTCTAGAGATCTTCATCTAAGACATTACGCGATGTAGAGTCGAGGTCCCTTGGTCGAGTCATGATAAGAATCAGAGAGAAGACCTTGTTGTAGTTCATAGGAGTGAGGATATGAACTTAAAGGGAATTTTGGGATAACCTTATCCTTTGGTTAGTCAAAACCCTAGTCAAGGGAGGTTTTTGATTGGTGGAACCAGATTTCCCCTCATGTGATTGGTCAGAATGACGTGGCAGAAAAGCCATAGATCACTTGTAGTCTATTTGTGGGAGGAACCTTTTGATAATAGAGTTATACCAAAGTTATGACATTGGAGAAATTGTTTTAGAAATCTTTGATACTAAAACTCTAATACATATAACATTGGCTCTTTACAATAATAAGAAAATATCTAAACTCTGAAACACATAAGTGATATCCCTTTTAAAAGTTTTAGGTGTATTATACTAAGCATTATCGGAGGAGCCCACATGGCATATTATACTCCGCTTTAGCAAATCAGAGATTCCCTATTGACGCTTTTGTTATGTAACACAATTCAAAATCTTTGCTCTCCGATATGCTATAAAGGGTTGCACTATGATATTGTGATATCTAATTTCGCAGTTTCTCCGATATCGGAGGTCGGAGGTCATTGCATATCGGAACAGATGCCTTTAAGGATGAAAAGAGATTTGTGAGTAAGTGAGAGAAGTTTTTTTTTTTCTCAAGCATTTTGAAAGTACTTGATTTGAATTAGAGTTGTAAAACCATGCTCACATAAATCACCGAAATGCGAACTTGTAAAATGTGTCCATTTTTTTCTCTAAGCACAAGAGAACATTATATTTTGTTTAGAAAGGGGAAATTTTTTGGAATTTTAACTAAGTTTCATGGCAACTATTCTTAAAAGAAAGTAACTATTTTAAAATTGAATCAAAGGTATGCTTACTGAAATGAAATCGGAAGGGGCTAGTTCAACATAAAAGGGTTAAAGTCACACGGTAATACAAATGTTGGAGTTGGGGGCTATTTGTTTCATTTATTCTAATTAATGAATAATAAAAAAGAAGCTTTAAAAATAACATTAAGTCAAATTGAAAAAAAAAAACAGGATGACAAGATAAGAAAAAGTGAAATAACATATGATCCAAAAGGCAGTTCCAAATACATAGGGGTCCCCATTACCATTATGATAACAATAAAGTCAAGTTGGGGATGTTGTATTTTTTACCACAATAGTTTGGAAAGTTTGTTCAGAGTAGTTTTCAGTACTTTTGTTGTTTGGAAAAACCATTACGAACTTTTGTAGTAAGTCACTCCTTGGAGAGTTGAAAAGAGATTTGGCGATAAGTGAGAACATACATTTTGGTTTTTATTTCCTTGTCAAGCGTTTTCTAAAGTACTTTATTTGAAGCAGAGCTACAAAATTATGTTCATATTAATCAGTGAAATGCGAACTTGTAAATTTTGTCTTCTTTTTTTTTCTTCTAAAGACGAATGCACACAATATTTTTTTTTGTAGAAAAGGGAAAATTTATGGAATTTTCATTGAATTTCGCAGCAACTATTTGTAAAATAAAGAAACTATTGTGAAATTGAATGCAGAGTATGCTTACTAAAAGGGAATAAAAAGGGGGTAGATGCATCGATCAAACTGCAAGTGGTTGTAAAGACTTTGATGCTATGGATTCCTCTTGCTGCCTATGCCTAATGTAAGCATTGCCTTGCATGAGGGAGTAGTGGCTAAAGGAAAATGGTGGAGAGATGCGAAGATCAACCAATGTTCGAACTCTGGAGATAGCAGTGAATGTTAAGCCTTAATGATCTATGTTGCCAATGTCCATTGTTTCCTTTGGTAATGTCATTCCTTATGATTTCTGTATTGTCAAACCCCATGTCATTCGAAGGGGAATTTACCTGTGAGACCCTCGCGTTATTGGGGGAAGTGGAACATAAGATGGGTTGAAGGCGTCCCGTGGCAGCCCTTTTTATTGGAAGAAGCCAACAACAACAAAGGATAGTAATTGAGGGGGTTTTGATCTAGCTGCATAGAAAATGGAAATTACTTTACCAAGTGCTACGTTTACAAGACCTACTTCAACCCATAAGTTACATGTGAGGAAAACTTGTTGTTCATTGCAAATAAGAACTTTTGCATCCAACTGTTCATCTTCTTCATGTGCACTAGTAGGATGGTGGTTCCTTTTCTCTATGTAGCATCGTGCAATTGGAATATTCAAAATTTTGAGCATTTGTTTGTTATGCAATTCGACAGCTAGGTTGGTTGGATATAGGTGGATTGCATTGTCAAAATCATGTTGCTCATCCTTTGACAAAAAGGAATTTGCCCTTGACATGAGAAGGTTCCATTCTTCAATTTTTGGTGTTGCATTTCTAATATTCGTGATCAATTGTTAGAATACAATTTGAAGAGGGCTCGTCCCTTGTTGACGACAGATGGTACATAGTGTGAAGACCGTGTCAAAGGTGTGCAAAGGGCATTCTTGCGTGATGTGTTGACATACATGCGGATGTCCTTCACAGGAGATAGTTTACCAAGATCACCAACAAGTATGATAGACCCATTGTCAAAAGGCACATTCTGATACGAAGGAAATACCTCTGTTAAGCGATCGTCTATGTGTGAAAGAAGTTTAGGGCCAATAAAGCTCATTTCATCAATTAAAATGTATTTGACGTGATAAATATTTTCTTGGAGATGCAGAAGTGGTTGACCCTCAAGAGGATGCATTGACACTAAAGGAATGTGAAGGGCATAATGGATTGTAAGTTCCTTTATGTTAAACGATGCAATACCTGTTGGAGCGAGTAGGATCACTGCACTTGAATTGGGAAGAGATTCAGCAAGAAATGTATCTCTTAGGAAATAAATTAAATGAGACTTCCCCATGCCAAAAGTACCTTGCATGAGCATTCTAAGTGGAGGAATGGAGGTAGTGGTTCTAAAGTGGGTGAGGACAATGGTGAAAGAAACTTGTTGGGTGGGTGATAGTGAGGTGAGCGAGCGGGGAACTGAAGATGGGCTAGAATGGATTTGAATGGATGAGTGACTAAAGTCTATGAAATGTATGGTTGTCCCTTGCAAAGGGAGAGGATTGGTAGTATGGACCCAATGGTGGTTAGAGTCAAAGTCGCAATGTCCAAGCATGTCAATGTCATCAATTTCCATGTTGTTTCCAGGGTGTAGCTGAGAAAGGAATTGAGATTCATCGATGTCTACGAATTCAGGCAGGTTGGGCATATTTTTAGTGGAGGCATCATTAGAGAAAGTGGAAAGGGGGGTTTTAGGGTCTCGATCAGCATGTTGTGGAACATACGCATCATTTTTGCTCCCAACGCAAAATTATTTCTTCATCAGTGGATCCTATGTCTAATCAGAGTGTGTGGAAAGGGATGTATAGAAGTAGTTCACTCCAGCAAAAATAAGCGTAGGATGCATCATCAGGAGAAGGGATCAAGGAATAGGAAGGGAGGACATGAACAATCTTGCAAGGATTGATTTGTTTCCATTGGTTATGTTTTCGGTGAGCAGAGAAGGACTAGGAACGTGCAGCTTTAGGAAGAGTTATGTTTCAAGTGAAGCAGGTCTATTCATGTATGCTACAATGAAGAATGGTGTTGGGAAGGGGGAACCTATACCATGAGAAAAACCTCAAAAATAGTTCGAGTAACATTAAGGGAAACAAATGAGCGGCTACAAAGTGAAAGGGGCAGTTTTTTTAGCATGTGGCATGTTTCCTATGTGTCGATGTCCCTATCGGTAATTGTTTCTATTAAAGAATTTCAGACAACATTAACAACAGGTGTTTCAGGGTGCACAGCCTAGGAGACACGTGACAACATTTGATGATAACTTTCTGATTTTGTTTCTAGTTTCGTTGCATATTTCGTGATGTAGCGAAGAACAACATGTCGAGACAAAATCATTTGGCAACCAATGTTTGCTCTCCATATGTATAGCATGTCAGATTTGTGTACATTTAACCTGTCATCATTATGAGTGGGGACATATTTCTTTTTCCTACTGTAATCAATGATTAAAGAGGAGGTAGGATTCAAATCCCTATTGAACTCCATAGTGGAAAATAAGAGTAGGACCTTTTTTATGAAGACATGAAGAGGGGTGGCATTTTGTATTTTGTTGAACGTAATTAATAAATTCGTGTAGTCTTGAAGGCGAGAGGATGCAAATATCAAAGGAGATGGGAGGATTCATGGGCCATTCTCTGTAGATATGTGTACATAAGGTCCACATTGTTCAGGAGGGCGAGGATTCCAAGCAGAAATTTGTTCATCGAAAAAGGCCATGCCTTTATCCATCATGACTTGGTCATCCCAATTTAGGTTGTCCATATCAGGTGCATTTTAGATTCAAAGGAATCCATGTATGTGTGTGGATCCCCTATGTTGCCACTCATACCTGTAAAGATGAAAAAAAAATTGTGAGGCGACTGTACATCCAGGCAAAGAAATAAAAGGAAGAAGGATGGTCAAGGAAAAACCTACACCATAAGTCCTTTGCATGTAAACCTTTTTGCAAGACCTCTTCGAGGAAGATTGTGAATCGACAATGAATGTATTGCGCTACAAGATGTGGATTATTGATTTTTCTTGAATTTCCATCGAGACATCTCAGATGAATCCGGTGGGGTGGGGTTGTCAGGCATGACCATGTGCATGTCATCCCATTTGGTGTCATCTACACTTAGGGTGAAGAAGAAATTAGGGCTACCCATTTGTATGACCATATTAGTGAGTTCACCTCTGCGTTTGTTCCAAAACAAGCGTGTCCCTCTAAGGCCTGATCCAAAGTGCATAATCTGGTCAGGAAGCATGGAATCAGGCATGTCATGGAGGTGTGCACAAAGGTCTACAACACTCATTGGAAATCCCTCTTCAAGGTTTCTCTTCACGAAAACAGCAGCAGTTTCTTGACTACGATGTTGCAACATAAGATTGTACAGGTAATAACGGAATCTTGGATGTTGGGAAAAATGGTCATCATCGTAGAGCATGAGGTGAACAACATATTCTTGCATTTCAACTTTTATAAGACGTGGTTCAGAAATCATGGAAGCCCCGTGGGGAAGAGTGTGGGAATGCCATAGAGAAGAGGCCTTTTGTGGTATATTCATTGATAGTGCAGGGGGAAATAGAGGGCCAGGAAAGTGAAGTAGTGGAATTAGGATGGGGACACTACAGGTAGTTGTGTATTTCTTTAAGCTTAGTATGGGAATTGGGGAGTGTTGATACAAAAGAGGATGGTTGGAGGTTTTTTGGAGTGGGGTGTGCAGGAATGTTATCATTGAAAGTAGGGAATTCAAATCATGGTTTAAGAGAGGAGGGGGAGATGCGACAGATGAGAGAAGACATATAAGTAGGGTGAGTCGGCAAGGCAAATATTGCAACTTGGTCCAATTGGACATCCTTGTAGTAGGGATCAAGGGCTAGTTTATACTCTAAAGTTGTAAGAACATGTGTCCCGCAAACAATGAAATCATATGATTTGTTGTCAAAACCATGCCTAGTAACAACGACAATGTCCAATTCAGAAACCAAGTGTACTAAAATGTTGGTGATGGTAGTGATGTCTTGTAGGAAACAAATAGTATGACCAACGTATTTGCATTGTCCACCTCGTGCATGGGTGACTTGAAAAATTGGGCTAACACGTGATATGAGCATTTCTTCTATTTGTGTTAGAGCAACAAGAACAAACAGTTGGTTGCTAGGGTCCATGTTGTTCGCAAGGGAGAAGCAGTGGGTGGATTTTGTAGTTGCACACTGAGAGAAACAGAGGTTACCATGTAAGAATTGTGTTTTTATATTTGGGTATGATTCTTTGCATATGGAGAAAATATGCAAGGGAGACAGGTCATTTATCCTTTCACGAAATCGGTGGTGTGCATTCTTAAGGGAAGGGTTGACCAAAATATGGGGATGGGAGGGTGAAGGAGGATGAGTCAATGGTGGGGTGTGTGATGTATATGGCAAAGAAGTGGTAGTGAATGGAGGAAGTTGAACGGTAGGTACAGTCGGAGTGGGGAATGTTGAAGGAGATGGGTTTGCAAGTGAAGCTTCAGCATGTTGGGGAAGAGAAACATTAGATGAGAGTATAGCTAGAAAGGTTTGTGTGTTTAAATAAACTTTATATTTGAGCCATATTTTTTTGTTGGAGGCATATTTATTCTATGAATAAAGGAATCTCTTCCAAGAATTTCTTGATGGGTTTGCAGAAGACGTTGGCATGTCCATCCTGATACAAACATGGGGACACAAGTACAAGTGAATATAGGAGATGATAAAGAGTTGTCTTAAGCGCGAAGGTAGAGTACATAACCCCCAAAAGCAAGAACTTCATTAGTGGGTATATTTTTGAAATAGTGCCTTCTAGCTTATAAAGTAGATGTGTCTTTTGACAAAGTAGCTGAAGCTTAGGAGTTGGAGAAATATTTTTAGAATAGAGTTTATGTTTCTTTGATATTATGTACTAATGTTGTGCACTTCAAATTTTGTTGTTGGAACTTTGTCAAAGCTATCTTTGGAGTGTAGAATGAGATTTGAATCAATATTATTTCAGTGAAGTATTTTTGTGGTGAACGATAACTATCTATCATTCATTTACCAAGTAGATTTAAGGCAACCAAACGGCAACCCTTTGTAAGAAGCCAATGTTTGTATTTAGATGCACAAAGAACAATATAAAAGGATGTAAATATTCTATTTTGTTTAGAAGGAAGAAGAAAAAAAACTTATATACTATATGTAAAAGTAAAATATGGAGAACTATGCAAAGGTGAAAGTTGCAACATGTATGATAGGTGTATATACATAAAGAGGAGAAGTACAATGATGAAGTGAACAAAAAGAAGGGGGGCGGCAAGGGATGAAACGATGATGAATGGAAAAGCATATAGAAGCTATTGTTTACACCTCAGGGTGGCATGGGGAAAATAAATTGACTTTAAAAGACACCGAACAATTGAAGCAGTAGACATTTTTTCGATTCCCTAGAGGAGAACGCAACATGCAGAGCTATAGGTGATTTCCTATGAATTGATTAGTACAAACTTCAAATGGTCCACACCATTGAAGATATATGTTTTCACAGATAGTGTGAAGAGGAAAGGATGGCATGAAACCCTTGCACGAAGCTCGTGGATAGCACCAGGATCACTGGAGAGTATGAACAAATCTTTTTCTTGGACACCCATGAGTTCAGTTGCAGCATTATCAAATACAATGACATTTTCTAGTATGCTTGTGTGGTCATGTATTTCAAATTTCAACACATACTGATAGTCACATTCTGGGAAGGCCCCACCACATTTTGTGGAGTGACACATTCCATTTGAGTGGTTGACAACTTTTTTCATGCACTGCATGCCATCAAATGAGAGAGGGCATGCAAGGAAGTAGAAATCTTGCATGTCAATAGCAATGATGGTTCCACAAATAGAGAACCATGTTGGTTTTCTAGCGATATGCGAGTCTATGAGGTCGAAAACTATACGTTGTGGGTGGCCCCAAGAATTTTTTACTTAACGATGGTGAAGAGGCCAAGCAGTCTCTTTGATGAAACCATGATTGGAGTTGTTTAGTCTCTAGAATGGCGGGATATAGCATGAGGTTGGTGGTCGAGATAGTCCCAACATCTTCCATTAAATTCGACTATGCGACCCCTTCAATTGCAAGCACGGTTGAAGAACCAGAAGAGGCAAGTTCAATGAGTTGCTTGCCCAAGGTGTGGCAATGCTCCCTCCATAGGGTGATGTTGATACTATAGCCAAACATGTCTTCCAAGTTGAGAGTTTTCCTAGGTGTTTCAGAGCCATCTCTTTGATGAATGGTGGAAGTTGAAGAAGTGGACCTGACAATGCCAATGATGTCGACAATTGAGCTGAGGTTTGTAGATCTAATTTCATCTTTAGATTTAAAATGGAAACAATGGAAAGGAATTGTTGAAACATCATCTAAGGAAGCTTCAGTAGTGGAAGTTGTAGAGAGGGATACTCCCCTTTTCTATCCAGATTGTTGTAATTTATGTTTTTTGGTTTCACAGTGCCATTTGAAACCATTTAAAGCTTCCCAGTTTGGACAAGGTCATGTAAGGAATCTGCCAGATCACCGAAGGCAAAGAGATGGATTGTATCCTTGGAAGAATCAACGAGGTCAAATCCAAAGACCATCTAGAGCCTCTAGCATTGTTGTAGGAGAGAATGGATGTTTTTCCAATTACCCTACCCTAGATCAACCATTTTTTACAATAGGGGCTTAGAGCCATGAATTGAATGGAAGTAGGGATAGCGAAGGACAACTGAGTTGATGATGACATAGAATCATGTGTCGAAGCAGTAGTAGACAAGGCGGCAGCTTGTGACATTGAAGAGACCGATTGGTATGTCGACATTTGTACAATTTGAAGAAGGTCGGGGTCCCAAATCAAAGTTGCATGAAATTCGAGAACTTCCAATTCAATCATTTGCAGAGTCCTAAAAAGAAGGAAAGAAAGAGAAAATCAACACAGCATTAGTCGGAGTGAGAGTGGTGGAGAGAGGGAAGGAATAGAAAAACATCAAGAATATGGTGAAGAGTGAACATATGCATAGTTTTGCAAAAAAGTGCAACGGAATTCCTTGAGAATGATAATCGAGCCCAAATGGAGGGCACCAAAGACGAAATGGCCATTGTAAGCAGACGGAAGCAAAGTTCTGTGCTGAGAGGTACCGTCGAAGAGGGAAATGTGGTAGCATTTGAATGATTTCTTTGTGGAAGCAATAAGGTCGAGTTCAACACTTTGGAGTGATGGTTGGATAGTTGTAGAACCAATGAGCAAAAAAGCAATGGAATTCATTGTCAAGGCAACTTCCATGATGACAAGGAAAGGAAGTGTCCTGAAAGGTGAAAGGCAAAAAAATGTTGTCAACATTTGAAGAGAAGCGGAAATAAAGCTGCGAGTGCAATCATTCATAGGATTGACATACTTGGAACCACATGAAAGAAGAAAGATTTACAATTTAGGTTGTTGCCAATAGTAAAAGGTAAGGGGAAAGGAAAATTGAAATGTTTAAGTATAGGAAGTTGGTTGTCTATATATGGAATTTCAAAAACTCTACAAGCAGGTGTGTTGTACATCGTTTCAACATACATAGTATTCTAAGGTATATACACAATATGAAAACATTGATACTTGTCATTTGAGTGCAGAAGATGATATGGCTAGTAGGTTCTTGATTCTCACTTGTTTCTTATTGAAATTCCAGGGCAATTATCCAGTTGAAGGCATCAACATTACGTGCAGTAGCAATATTAAGAGCAAAAACAACAGCAATAGCAAGAGACTAGCAATAGCACTACAACAACAACATAAAATACAACTTGAAAAATCAGCAGAATAGTGCGACGTGAAGAGGGTAAATAGAGTACATGTGCATTTACCATCTAAGCAGAGGGAGCAATAAATAAAAGTTGGGACACATGGAAGAGGTCACGGGGTTACCAATGACAGAGATGCTCGTCCGAGTGAGAGTAAAGTGAGAATAAATGCACTTGGGCGGGCCATTAATTAGATCATTGAATAGAAGAGTCCTCAACATTAGGATGTGTGGATAAGTTTCAAACCTTAATCAAAGGAAAATGTGACATATTGATTAAATATACATGGGAGTTTCGGGA
>APFE030710182.1:4438-20362 GCA_000404065.3 Pinus taeda | reverse complement strand
GGAGATTGGAGGACTTATGGCCTATATATTGAGGCCTAGGTAGTCCATGATTTTCATCTTCTGATTGAAGATCATCAGGATCTTCTAATTATAGAGAGAGCAGGATAGCTATTGTGTTGATTCTTTTTGTATGTTGAAGAGCATTTCCACTTGATTGATAATACAGTGTTGGGATTTTATGCTGGTGCTTTCCCCAGTGATATATTATGTGTTATGTGTGATTGATTCCTTCTTATCAGTTATTTGTGTTCTTATTCATGTTGCTCATGGTTGATTAAGCTTTCCCTAAATTGTTTGTAGAAGTAGATCAAGTGTTTTGCTTTAGTACATTGTATTACCAGGTTGATCTACAACTGGGAAATTTCTACATGGTATTAGAGCTAGTTGATTTTTAGAAAATGTTCTACATGGTATCAAAGCTATCTGATTTGTAGGAAAAATTCTACAAAATTCTACAGTGAGTGAATTAGGAATGGAAAAGGAACAAGTCAAATGGAGATGGGACCGAAAAGTACAAATAAAGGATGAAATACTTGAACATATACGAAAAAACATTAAAAGACAAACAAAACAAGATCACGTCTCTACAAGAAATTATTAAGATAATATCAATTGGTAGACAAGTCCTAATCCAAGCCAAATAATAAATATGGAGGGAGATTAATGAGAATATTTCAACAGTCCACTCTTATGTCATGATTTTGTTAGACTGTGAAAAAGTGATGATGAAAAATGATAACTTAAATGCTCAAATCTCACCCTTTTTCTCGAAGAAAGGTTAAAAGATGTCAATTAGCTCATTGACTTTATTAACACTCTCGAAGATGAGACACTTGTAGATATGAACTTACCAAATAGATATGATTGATTCTATTATCCTTTTATGATAAAGGAGAAACAAAAATGCCTCTTATAGATGAAGGATGAGTTTCAAAAGGACAAGGAGGTTATTGATAATTTCAGAGTTGAATGGAATTACTTAGGATGTTTTGGTGTCTCATCTTTTTAGTGGAATGAAAACTGGTTAATATGGAAGAATAGTTTCTAGAAAAATTGAAGACCACCCAACAGGATATCATATGCCTTTCCATTGTCAATGAAGAGCCCATTTCTCCATACTTTGTGATAAATGCTTTATATAGGGATTTTAATATATCCGTTGTATTGGATAAATTGATATAGAACCTTCCCATGACTGATTATCAACTTAAATCTTAGTTAATGGTGACAGTCACCAAATACAAGAAGATATCGTGGTTTTTGCCAGCAGATAGGGACAAAATTGCTCAAGTTAAGAAACATTTAAATTGAGACGTCATCTTAGACCAAGCCAAATCTACTAGACAAGTAATTCCTCCAATGTAGTTAGTGGCTAATGAAGAAATTTTTGATGTTACTCAATTTCCTAAACCCAAAGTGTGAGGAGCTCAAATTGCATCGCCATCTACCACATCAAAATATCCCAAGGCAAACAAGTTATGTGTCAAAATGAAAGTGTTCATAAAGGATTTCTTGTAATTAGTTATTTAAATTAAAAAGTTTATTTATTTTAAAAGAGAGTTACTTTTCCGATAATTATTTTAACCTTTTATAAATTGCCATTTTTCTCATAATGAGGGGTCGATTTTGGATGAATTACAAGACATATTTTTTAAAGAGGTATTTGTTGAAAAAAAATGTAGCAAGAAAGGCTCAATTTGACTTTAGCCCTAGTCAAATTGAAAAAATTGAATTTCCACATTAGCATGACAACTTGGAGGCAGTTAACTTGTGTGACACAACTCTTGTCAGTCAGTTAGCTAAGTAAGTTCGATTTAGAGGGCTTGGAGTTCAGTTATGCATGTGTGATTGCTAAATTTCAGTAATTCAATTCAGTTATTTTCAGTTGTGTTCAGTTAAATGACCTCCAACTATTTTTGGATTCAGTTCAAGGTCAGTTGTGTAGTGCGAAGACAATCTAACTCACAGATTTGTTAGTTAATTAATCAATCAACCCAAAATATCTAATGCATGCAAGGAATTCAAGTTCCTCAGCTGAAGTGAAGATGACAAGGTAGTAGGTTTGGTGAGAAAATAATTGGCTAAGTGTTGGTCAAAGTTTGTCATTGAGCGAAGATAACAATTATTCTTTTGAAAGTTGAGCTGAAATCTGGAGCTAGCAATTCCAATAGTTTTTCTATTCATCTAATTAATGCAAAGAGGCTTGAGGGGTTTTTCCCAGTTTGGTTCCCTTAGAAATCACTTTGTATTTATGGTTTTTCTTATTGCATTTCTATGCATGTTGTTCTAACTTGTGGTTTACATTCCACAGATCAATATAGTAGAATTGTGTCTCATGTTTACATGTTGAAATCTTGAGCAGCTACAATTTCTATCAAATTTATACATGGTATTAGAGACTTGAAATCACATTAGAACCAATATTTCAAAATTATCTCTCAATAATTTCGAAGTAGTAACTTCAGTGCAACACTTTTTCTTTAGGATCAGAAGAATGACTTTTAACGGACTGAGATTGGAGCATGCCATGGAGGGTAGCTCGAATTTGATAGAATGGAATGATTGAATGGAAGCAGTGCTCGGTGAAAATGGTGTGTTAGAATATGATAAAATTGACATTGCAAAACCCTGACAGTCTGATGCACAACAATTAGCCTAACGGAAGAAGGATGTTGCAAAGGCGAGAAGAATTATTCTAAAAGGTGTGAGAGACCATGTGGTCTCAAATATCAATGGCAAAGAGACACCACTTTCTATGTGGAAGACATTGACTAAGTTATTCCAAAATAGTAGTGACCATAGAAAATTGGCCTTGAAAGACAAACTTAGGAACATTAGAATGCAGAAGAATGACATTATTCTACAATATCTCTCCAGGTTTACACAAGTTTGAGATGAGATTAGAAGGGTTGGATGAATGTAGAAGAAGATGACCTAGAGAGCCTAGCTCTTCGAGGCCTTCCAAAATCCTGACACAGTCACTAGGACTCTATGAATGGAAAGGAAAAACTACGGAATTGGGAAAGGTTGTGGCTTGATTTGGTTCAATAAGAGTTCAGGAGAAATAACCGAGATGGAACTTCATCCAAAGCAGAAGATGAAGATAATTTTTCCTTGGTTCAAAAGGGGAAGAAGGGAAAAGGGAAGAAGACCTAAAGAAAACCTCACTAGCCAAAATAATGGTAATAAGAAAGATTTGAGTAAGATAAAATGCTTCCACTGCCAAAGCTATAGACACTATGAAACTAAATGTCCGCACAAGAAGTCTACCAAGAAGCCTTTAGCAGGAGCATGAGGTGAAGCACTAGATTCAGAATTCGAATTAGGCTTCACACTAATAGCATCCATAGCCAACATTGTTATGGGGATTGTATAGTACCTTGATTCCAGTGCCTCATTCCATATGACAAGGTGCAAGGAGTTTTTCAGTAGCCTAGATGAGAAGTATCTCCATGTGCATATCAAAATGGGGCATGATGGGAGGTATAGTGCTATAGGAATTAGTATTTCCAGCTTTGAGAGGGAGAAACCCTCTCCTCTTTGCCTCAAAGATGTTATGTATGTACCTGGGTTGAAGAAGAACCTCATATTTATAGATATTGGAGGATATAGGATATGATGTTATTTTCACTAAAGTGAAATCCTTTCTGAGACACATAGCTACTGGGAAAGTGAATCAGATCAGGGTTCGAGTGAAGAACCTATACAAACTTGATGCGGGACATTGCTCTATATTGAGCAATAAGGCTAAAAAAGTGCAGATTCGAGATGTTGGCAAACTCTAGCACATGATATTGGGTCATCTACACCATGGTTCCTTACAAATCATGCATAAAATCACCACCGACCTTCCTCGAGCCTCACTTAACCAACAGGATGTCTGTAAGAATTGCACATTAAGGAAATATGTCAAATTCACATTCCATGGCCAAGATAGCAAAGAAGATGCAATCTTTGAGCGAGTCCACTCTGATGTTTGTGGACCTGTTGTAGCCTCTACAACCACTCTGATGTTTGTGGACCTGTTTTGCCATAGCTTTGTTTTGGAGCCTCCCTACAAACTTTTAACAGCATCTTGTCTTGCTTCGTTAAGTTCACAAGCTTCAGTGTTTTTCTTGCACAAAGGCAACATGTCGATCACAGCTCGATGCATTCCCCTCACAAGCTAATCACCCGGACTTGGTCCAGCTACAGGCTGAGAAGCTCCCCCAAGAAATTGTGTAATTCTGGAGGGAAACCAACCTTCCTTCTAGAAATTGCATAATCCTGACTAGCAGCTTGCTGGCCTCCAGAATTTCGCAATTCTGGCAGTCAACACTCACAGTGAAAATTGCACAATTTTCCCCAGCATGGCTACTCAGCCCAGAATTTTCTCAAATCTGGGAAGAAGTCAGCTGCTCTACCCAGAAATTATACAAATCTGTTGGGCAGCCAACCCATCTCCCAGCCAAAAATGTGCATTTTCTCCCAGCAAATCAACCTTGCAGCTCTAGCATCCCACATCACATCTAGGAATTGTCGGCACACTCAACTCAATTGTTTTGGGGTAAGCCTGCTTTCCATGACTTGTGTTGCATTTATGTCGCTTTTTTTGTTTCACTTCATATGAACGGTGTCTGCTTCATTTTAGTGGGAGCTTACTGTCGTTTTGATAAATACTAGCTTGTGCTAGCGTCGTTTTAGTTTTCGTTGCTATCTCACTATTGTGGCATGCGTGAAGTTGTTTTCCATGAATGGTCACCGATTCGGCGACTCGCCTCACCCGCATGCATGTTGTTCCATTTTCTGAATCTGTCATTCACTGTTTGCATGGATGATAATTCACTTATGCTTACACTCAGTATCACCATGCATTCGCACTCGCATTCGCGTTAATTTGACTGTCGACGAGTCTCGGCAACCTTGGTCCAGACTGTGCCTTCACTGAGACATCATTGCACAATCCAGGAAAGGAAGGCTTTGTCTTCCTCTCCAGAAATGTGCATTTCTTCCCAGGCATTGTCCTATAGGATTTTTTTACACATTTTTGAGGCACAGTGACTGCCAGCCTAGAAAATTGAGTAATGCAGTCATTGAGCCTGCAGCCATTTCCAGCTGGGATTGCACATTGCACAATTCTAGTAGTCAACAACCATGTTGGACTGTGCATTACGCAGTTCCAGCAATCAGTTAGTCTCCCAGTAGCCCAGACTATGCCTTGCGCAATCTTGGCAATCAGTCTCCTAGTAGCCCAAACTATGCCTTGCACAATCTTGGCAGTCAGTCTTCCGACCTCCCGGCCAAAATTGTGCAACCTTCATGATCAGTCATACAGGTATGTTGCAAGTCAGTTCTCAAGCTCATTTTGGTTTTCGACTAACATATTTCTTTTCATGAGTGTTTCCATGTCTCTAGATATTGCAAGTGTTCATATGCCTCTCAGCAATGCAGGTTCAATGGTTTCCAAGAGAGCAGAGTCAAAGACACCATTCAGAGCACACCTAGAGATGCAGTCGATCAAATGTATATGAGCTTGCCTACTCATGAAGATATCAAGTTGTTCATACAAAATGACACCAAGATATGACAGTAGCAACATCATAGCAAGCAACATCGTGAACAACAATTGAAGGTAGCGTACTGAATGAAAAGAATGCAACAAATGCAAGAGGAAGGTTGTTGACAACACAGAAGAGGGACAAAGTTGCAAGCTCAAGCAGATCCACTGATGATGAAAGAAAATTTGGAGACTCGGGCTATGAGGTGATGACGTGACATGATGATCGCGCGAAAATAGAGAATGGAACAAAGAAGGAGTTGAATGTGTTGAAGTAGCAACTCAAGGAAGAACATAAAGCTGCATGGATAGATGAATGAATTGCAGTAGGAATAGGAACAATAGTGGGCGTAATATGCACTCACAGATGAAATTGCACCTGTACACGTTACAGATCTGTCCCAGCAGCTGGCATGGAGCAGACATGGTGAGGAGTATTGTTGATCGCATGCAAGGGATTCAGCAACATGCATGTCATTATGCACAGGCACGTGATCCAACTCATTTAGCACACTCACCAAGGCGAAGACAAGAAGAAAGTCCAACTGGAGCTAAACATGTACTTCGACAAGTTGATGCACATGACTACTAGCACACACTTCAAAATCAGCACGAACAATATGCATCAATGTGTTGTCGGTTCAGCCACACCCAAGAAGACCATGTGCATGTTAGTGTATGAGTTGGATAAAGGAGCCAAACCAATGCACTAGTTGCAACATATGCAAGAATTCGCTTCAGCAAGATGTCACCATGGGGTGCATGTACACCATCACGGACAACCAAGCTTGGAATCATCTCACCACCTTCGCCATCACAAGCATGTCAAAGAGTTGGTCTCATCACAACAGACTGAGTGTCAATGATGTCTTGCATGGCTTGCTCAAGCCATGTTGTCTCACATGAGTACATTGCATTGTAGCGGAAGCCCCGTACAACAATCAAAGGACGCAAAGCCCCATGCAACGATCAGAGGATGCAAAGACATATATTTTGGGGTAAAGTTAGGATAAATAATCCGCTGGAAGCACAGAGCGTGAATTATAATAGGTCGAGTCAAAGAGTAGTCCACCCAAAAATAATGTAAAGAAATGTAAATAGAGTCAGCACGCGTAGGGATCATGGGCCGAGGAAGGGTATAAATAGAGCGAGGCTCTATGGGTAGAGGGAGTAGAGGGAGGAGAAGGAACCTAAAATATGAAATGTAATGGGGTCTTGAAGAAGATAAATTAAAAGCATCTGTAAGTCTAAGTCGAGGGATAGGGGTAGTAGGTAGAGGCTCTGTAGCTATGTGCGCAGAGGCCTGGAAAATCCATGTGTGTGCGGACCCCTGTAGCTAAGTGCGCAGGGTGGATCTAGATGTATTAAGGATAAAGTGGAAATAAAGATAAGTTTCTTTTGAAATTCTATGTTTCTTTTGAACTATCATAAAACCTATTTAATTTGCTTATGGTTGGAATGAGTATAAATTTGGATTTATTTTAATACGCGAATCAGTTGTGATGGTTAAATGTTTGCTTAAAGACCTTGGTAATTGGTAACCACCTCATCTAATAGAATAGCGCACTAAAACCGAAAACATAATCAAGCCAGATCTATGAATACCGAGTAGTGTGAAACTGTAAACCAGTGCGCAAAACCTCCAAACCACACCAAGACATCCCTAGGGTGTAGAAACCTGGTTCCAGCACCCTCCCCTGCTACCTCAAGTGAGACCTCAATCCGCACTCCACGAGTTGTTGCCAAAAGATCTAGTAGCTGCGGGATTTGTTTAGCTAAATAACTCTCCCAAACCTGGGTCAAGCCCAAATAAGCCAACAAATGGTTCTGTTGTCGAGATTGGGATCTGCCTAAGGGGTGTCTAATGTGGAAACACTAGAATCCTACAAAGAAAGAACTTGAAGATTGGTGGGATCTGAAGCTTCACGAGTTCGCGGTTCAGGAAAATAGAAACTCACAAGTATCGGAGGAATAGTTTTTGGATCGCTATATATTCATGGATATACATGAGATCTTCTTTGTAACATTCCCAATAGAATTGTACGAGTGGATCACGAAGTTAGCTGATAGCGTGGGGAGGTGCAAATTAGACTAGCCGATAGTGTGGATTACGGAACTGGTGCGCAGGCTAGAAGCTACCGAATATAGACTTGCGCGCATGATAGACCATTGGTTAGATTGGATCGTCGGGGGATTTATCACTGAATTTGTGATAGATACAACCGTAAGTTATAGCAAAGCAGAAAGGCAATTTCTTTAAGGACTGTGGGGTAGGTACATCAAATCATTGAATACTAGGATTTAGGTGTTGTTGTGCAAAAATTAGATTCTGTGCGTATATTGATGTCTGGAGTAACGCGGAGTGGAAGGGGTTATTGAAGAGCAGGAGAAGCAGAGAATAGCCCTTTGGTTTCTATCTCACGAGAAAGTGAGGAGGATCTTGATAGGTTCTCACCAGGAAGTGCAGTCCGATTAATTAAAGAACGCTTCCCACTGATACCACCTCTGTCTACACCGCCACCCACTTCACCTGCGTCGAGTCCATCCACACCAACACCCCCTCCACCTCCTCCACCACCAAAAGCCAGGGTGGAAACCACAGTCAAGTTACCGACATTTCATGGTGTAGGGAATGAAGAGCCAAGTCAGTTCTGATTTGTGATAAAATCTCTATGGGACACGCAAGGCATAACAGATGAAAACATTAAAAAGGCCACACTGGTCAGTGCACTATAGGATTGTGCACTGACATGGTACATAAAATACTCAACCGACCATCTGAATGAGGGAATAGTGGCAATCGAGGATGCGCTAAATAAATAGTTTGGCCGATCAAAATCTGAAGCCCAGTCGGTCATTGGATTCAAGGAGATAGCAATGTTGCCTGCTGAAAATTTGTGGGATCTGGACCAGAGATTAAAGAGTACTATTCATGAAGCTAACATGACTTTAATAGATGGGCAGCATTGCACATGGTTTGTGGCATCCTTGACACCCCATTTGAGGATGGCTTTGTCACAACATAAGATCTCAACCCAAGCTGAGGCACTGGAGACAGCAATGAGGTTACAGGTGACCCCAATATTGGACCCAGGGTTGGGAGTTCAGAAAATCCATGCGCAACTTCAAAACTTGAGCTCGGAAGTGAAGAGTCTGAAGCAAGGAAGAGTGTCCCGACCAAAGGTACGCCCAGAGGTAGGCTGTATTAAATGTAAAATCCAAGCGCACGATAAGGACCATTGTCTGATTTTCTCAGACTATCTAGCAAGAGGAGTCTTAATGCCGTTAAAAGTGTAAGTACAAGTAGGGTCGAATGCTCCACCTGTGCTTTGGTGCACAATTTTCCAGGTAGGAGGAAAGCATGCCATGGAAAGTTGCCACCTATTGCCGAGCTTTCAACAACCTCCTCAACACTTATTTTGTAACTTCTGCAGAATGATGGGTCACGAGGAAAGGGATTGTCGTATGTTGATGGATCGACCACCTACATATAGGATGCAAATAGAGATGTGTGGGCAAGACCCGGCTGCACCATTCGCGTGCGGGGGATTCCCGATACGTGGAAGGGGCCACTGAGGATTGGGGCCCGGACAGGGCTGCGGACAATTGATCTGTTATAATTGTGGTGGACAGGGACGTTACACTCGAGATTGTATGAATCCAACTAAAGCCTGTTGTCCATCATGCTACCAGTTTGATCACGATGTAGTCGATTGCCCTACGTTGATTGCTCAATTATGGGAAAAAGGAGTGCTCCCATTTAGCCCCACTCAGAACGTCCAGATGATGAAGGCTAAACCTCACATCGAAGACCCCAACATAAACATGATGCTCAAAAGTGGCGCAGCTATGGGGGAAGATAAGGGGAAGAAGCCAGACGAGGATGTGTGGGTTCGTAAGGCTCCCGCAAGACAACCAGAATTTGATTTGGCACAAGCAAAGGAAACCTTTTTGGAGGCTAAGAAAAACTTTGCAGGAGAATTGACTTCGGGTAGTGAGGGACAACCAGAGCTAGAACAGGAGAGGTATTTGATAACTACCTTCTTAGTAACCTGTATGAAGCTTCTAAGGGATGCTAATGTGGTGAAAGGGTTACATGAATTAAAAACTAGATGTGCTGGGGTAGACAAACCACACCTGATCCGCAAATTGGGCAAACATGTTTTACGTACCAGTCAGGAGATGCGACTGGCCATCCAAGTTGGCAACTATGAGATGGACCAGGTTGTTTTAGATCTGGGGTCCGACAGAAATGTCCTACCAAAACAGAGTTGGGAACGCATGGGCAAGCCTATGCTGCAATGGTCCCCGATCCAGTTACGAATGACCAACCAGCAAAAGATTCTGCCTATGGGAAGGCTGCAAGGGGTTACTATGGACATCGATGATGCCAGCACGCAAACAGATTTTGAAGTCATTGAAATTGTGGGTGACAGTAACCCATATCCAGCATTGCTAGGGATAGATTGGGCAACAGACATGAATGGAATCATCAACCTCCAAAAATGAAAGATGATCTTTGAAAAGAATTATCTTCGAGTAGTGATTCCATTGGATCCAACTAAAGGAACACGTCATACTGAACCTATGCACGATGATGATAGTGATGGGGAACTAGACTGTATCTATCAGCTCACAGCGCGAGATCGGGATAGGGTGAATCCAGCAGTGGACAGTCGACTCTCATGGGATCGCAATAACTCTTGCATGTCGGATTCAGATGAAGAGGTTGAATGATGGTAGAACCGACTGCATGAAGTAACCACATTAAATTGCAATAGGATGGTTGCGGCAGGAGCCTTAATACCATCCGCGGAGGAAATCAAAAAACCAATTGCCTCGGTGAGATTGAAACCAGGTGCGCCAATAATGTCTACGATAGCACCCCGAACGACCTTGGCTTCAGCAAAAAGGGCAGTCATACTAAAGTAAAGGAAAAAGCATGGAGGTCGCAGACAGGTGCAGGCACAAGTGGCCAAACAAACTAAGGGAAGCAGCATAAAGAAAATCTGGTCACCTGTAACCAACAACAGCGTCCACAAAGACTCAAGGGCAACCCACATTACGGCTGTCCAATGACACAAACCTCTTGGAAGTTGCAAATACCGTGGCCTAGATGGGTCTGGAGTAAGCGATGGAAGAAAGCTCAGAGGAAACTGGATAGTTGCAGCCCCCGTGTAGGGTCGAGAGACCAAAAAGCAGTATGTGGGAACAGATTTAGCAGAATGTCACACTGCAACACTCACAATAGCATAGCCCCTTTGCTCATAAGGCGAGTTGAGCTGCTTAGGAATACTGGTAGGAACGACCGAACTATGACCCTACTATCATGGCTGCGCACACATCCTTGGAGCGAAAAAATGGCTGCCTGAGTGATCGAGTGGTGCTCACAGCCCGGGCTAGCAGGGACATTACGATGACACACCAGCGGTGTGAACACCTGACTAGGGATCGAGAGTACAGTCTCAGTGCCCTGAGTAGTTGAAAGAAGGCGTGGGAATATCAATAAGGTTGCAGAAAGCTGGTCTAGTGAAGCACTTCCCTCCCAATCGCAGCAGCACCCAAGGAATTGCACTACCGCGCGGACTAGTCAAGAGATGATCGTTAGCACCACTACACATGACAAGGATGTTATGGTATGGCAAGAAGGAGTGGGTGGCAGACCTTTAAGGTGAAGGTTCCGAGTTGGATCTGCTAAGATCTGTCGAAGGAACATTAGCCCTACGCTAGAAAAGGAGGGAAGAAAGTCGTTCAAAATTTCAGCTTTATTTTATGATCAGGGCATGACACAGACATATTGGAACTATACATCAAAGCAAAGCAGCAAGTAGTCGAATCCAAGACAATCCATAAGTACCATGGCCAGAACCCGAGCACGATTCATGGAAGAAATTGAGCTGAATCCGGAAGAGCTAGAGGGTGGGAGTCGGGTGCCGGGGGTTTTGAAATCCCCACGCACACTGCGAAAGAAGAAGACTAAGTAAAAGACAGGAATAGCTCGAGCCTCACCACAATTCACCAAGAAATCCACAGCCAATAAGGGCAAAGCCATTTCCACCAAAACCAACGAGGATGATGATGCTCTCCGAGAGTTGCTTGACTAGATAGACACACAGGCCAAGGAAGAGGTGGATGCATTCCAACTCCCATCATTACCTCCATATCTTTCTCCATGGCATGGGTCAACCAAGCTACCCAAGGAATTAGACATTGCGAAGGCTGAGCTTTAGGCCCCGCTTCTTCCAGATGACATAAGGTTCAAAGACTTGCCGTTGGGGCGCATTCTGAGCCTCAAGTTTCTAGATTGGGATCTGGATGACCGCGATAAGTTCCCTGAGCTGGGCATATTGGCACTATACATCAGAGCAGAGCAGCAAGTAGTCAGATCCCAGAAAATCCATGAGTACCATGGCCAGAACCTGAGCACGATTCACGAAAGAAATACAGCTAAATCCGAAAGAGCCAGAGGGTGGGAGTCAGACGCTGGGGGTTCTGAAATCCCCACGCACACTGCGAAAGAAGAAGACTAAGCAAAAGATAGGAATAGTTCGAGCTTCGCCACGGTTCACCAAGAAATCCACAACCGATAAGGGTAAAGCCATTTCCACCAAAATCGACACGGATGACGATGCTCTCCAAGAGTTGCTTGACCAAATAGACGTAAAGGTCGAGGAAGAGGTGGATGCATTCCAACTCCCATCGTTACCTCCATATCTTTCTCCATGGTGTGGGTCAACCAAGCTACCCAAGGACTTAGACATTGCGAAGGCTGAGCTTCAAGCCCTGCTTATTCCAGATGACATAGGGTTCGAAGGCTTGTCGTTGGGGAGTGTTCTGAGCCTCAAGTTTGAAGATTGGGATCTGGCCGACCGCGATAAGTTCCCTGAGTTGGCCATCGACATGATATTGCCCTGAGTATGTCTACTAGGTGTGGAGAAGGCAAACATTCTCAACCTAAGATGGCTACCTCACTACCACCGCGTGACTATTACCACATTTGTAATCCGGCAACTACTCTGTCTGGTACATGATGGATTCCATTGGTTGGAAGAGCTGATCCTGATCACAGCTGAACTATTCCACCAAATAATGCACCTACCATTTAAAGGAAATGATCCCGCTAACACCGCAGGAACCAGTAGTGAGGTAGGACTTGCCGAAACATGCCGAAACAACAAAAACACGATATCAGTTAGAGAAAGTTAAGCGCAGATATGTCATAGCCAGCATCAATGATTGAGCTATCCGAGTGGCTACCTAGCTCCTCACTTGTAAACTAATGAGGAAATGCCACGTAGACGAAGTACCCACTTTTGTCATTGTGTTGGCTGGAAAGTGTGTTGAAGGGGTTTAGCTCAGTTGGGAATCATTCTTATGTAATGAATTCCTGACCAACTGTAAAGAAGCACAGGACAAAGGTAAGACATTTCACTATGCATGGTTCTTTTTTTCAATCCTTTTAGTTATAGGTGAACTACCGCAAGATGGCCAGTTCCCCAGCATTACAGATGACCTCCCTGAGGCAGTGCGGTATATGGCGCTATGTAGTACCAGGGATGCAACAAGGGTTTCCACAATTCATGCATTTTGGACCTCTATGGAAGGAAGCATAAGAACAAGGATTGCTCGATGACCACGGATGTCTCCCACGATCTATAATAATTTCCAGAGCATGGCCGAGTTTAAAGCTGACATGCATCACTTGTACATCCGGGCACGGAAGGATCCAAAACAGTCCTGGGTCACACTCCTGTTCATGGCAATAGATGAGGAAATCTATGCAGTTTTGGTAGCATGGCACTAGAATGGGGCACCCCAGATAAGGCCATCCTCGACAAACTCGCTGCGCAATAGCTAAAGAAGGACCAACGGCAATGGCTCATGCACCTGGCAGAAAAGTCATGTTGGGAACAACAGATGACCTCGCAGTAAGAAGTGTCTTAGAATCCACCAACATAAGAGATCATGACAGAGCAAGTATTGGATTCAGACCAGGAAATCACTAACGAACTTCAGGCGAGGGAAAATCGCACCCTTCACACTTTAATGGAGCAAAAATCCGAGTTAGAATAGGTAAATCTTCAGCACGCTACCTTGGTCGAACGTTATCAGGACATTGAACAAGCCGTAACAGAAGCATGCAACATGATTCTGGCGTTAGATATCCCCGTGGACCTTCCAACCATTACCAAGGTTCAACACATGGCTGCAAGAGCCCACTTGGCCCAAGAGGCGCTGCAAAAGCACAGGGGAAGCTTACTCGACAAATAGCAAAGCTCAGACTCTAGGCACAGCAACCATTGGTGGATTGTGAACAATGTCACGCATAAATTCAAGCAGGCATGGAACAATGAGGTGCATTGTCTGTGAATATTCAGGGCACTTAGATCAGTCTATTAGTATACATACATCTCTCTAGGAGGACCCCACCATACAATGCGTAGAAGCTGAGGTGTGCACACTGCAACAGGCCTATGATATAGCTCATGGTGATGCATAGATGGTCGCTCTCACACAGCAGCTGGCCAAAATGAGGGAGGCCCAGGCTCTCAAAGCCCAAATGGACGTTGCACGGTAACAAGAGGTAGAGCTTAAAGAACACATTCAGCCTTGGCTCGATGAAGCATTTGCTGTCTCTACAATGATTAAGGGCAAGTTAGCACATATGCAGGCAGTATGCGATTCCGAGCAGTCAAATCCAACTGACATGGATGCATCAGTGACTCGGGTGGAACAGGTACAACAGATTGCTGTAGAATTTGTTGAAGAAACATGCATTGTGCAGAGGCTAGTAACCAACCTCCATGAGAAGATTATTGCGCCAACCAGGTGACTCGGGACGAGTCACGATGATTGTGTTGGGGAAATATTGGGTAGCGGAAGCCCCATGCAACGATCAGAGGACGCAAAGCTGGATATTTTGGGGTAAGTTAGGATAAAGAATCTACTGGAAGCGTGGAGCATGAATTATAATAGGTCGAGTCAAAGGGTAGTCCACCCAAAAATAATGTAAAGAAATGTAAATAGAGTCGGCCCGCGCAGGGATCGCAGGCCAAGGAAGGGTATAAATAGAGTGAGGCTCTATGGGTAGAGGGAGTAGAGGGAGGAGAAGGAATCTAAAATATGAAATGTAATGGGGTCTTGAAGAAGATATATGGAAAGCGTCTATAACTCTGAGTCGAGGGATAGGGGTAGTAGGTAGAGGCTCTGCAGCTATGTGCGTAGAGGCCTAGAAATTCCACAACTGTGTGTGCGGACCCCTGCAGCTGAGTGCACACAGTGGATCTCGATGTATTAAGGATAAAGTGGAAATAAAGATAAGTTTCTTCTGAAATTCTGTGTTTCTTCTGAATTGTCATAATATCTGTTTAATTTGCTTATGGTTGGAATGAGTATAAATCTAGGTTTATTTTAATACGTGAATCAGTTGTGATGGTTAAATGTTGCTTAAAAACCTTGGTAATTGGTAACTACCTCATCTAATAGAATAGCGCACTAAAATTGAAAACATATTCAAACCGGATCTGTGTGAAGACCGAGCAGCGCGGAATTGTAAAATAGTGTGTGAAACCTCCAGACCACACCAAGACATCCCTAGGGTATGGAAACCTAGTTCCAGCACCCTCCCCTACTACCTCGGGTGAGACCTCAGTCCGCACTCAGTAGGTTGTTGCCAAAAGAGCCAATAGATGTGGGATTTGTTTAGCTAAATAACTCTTCCGAACCTGGGTCAAGCCCAAATAAGCCAACAGACAACCAAGCTTGGCATCATCTCACCACCTTTGCCATCACAAGCATTTCAAAGATTTGGTCTCATCACAATGGACTGAGTGTTAATGATGTCTTGCATGGCTTGCTCAAGCCATGTTGTCTCACATGAGTACATGCGCATTGTAATATAATTTCATGTCAAGTGTAAGTCAAGTGTCAATAGTTGGATGTAACAGTCATAGAGTAGATGAAGAGTCATGAGGGTAGATGAACTATCACAGAGGGGAATGTCAAGGGTCACCCCACCCTTTGCTATAAATAGAACCTCATAACTCATTGGAAGGGCTTTTGGTCAGCCAAGCTTCCGATAAGACTATCTTGGAGAGAGCTTGGAAAATATAACGTGCCTTGCTTCTCCACTACATGGAGCTATTTCATCTCTTTGGAGGAGCAGGAAGATCTGGCTATAACATTCCACTATTGGGGCTAGCAGGTGTACATGGATGTATTGTATGGCTGGAGCTTACACTTCTTTATATAATAAGAGCCAACACGTTTCTTTCATATGTGTTAGAAAATTATATATTACGGAGCAATGGAACACATAAAATATTGCAGAAATATAAACACAGAAAGCGCACAAAACAAGAGAGACACAGATATACGTGGTTCACCCA
>APFE030710175.1:92866-134809 GCA_000404065.3 Pinus taeda | reverse complement strand
TATTGCAATAACCAGACTATCCCACGAGTCTGGTAGAGAACACAACAGACTGATGCACTTATCTTCATCTGAAATTTTAATATCAACAGATGATAACTAACTTACCACAGTATTAAACGCATCCATATGCTCTATCACCGAGTCTCCATCTTTCATCCTCAGCTTATATAACTTTTTCCATAGGAATAGTTTATTCACTAGAGACTTAGATTGGCACAAAGTCCCTAACTTGTCCCACAGAGCCTTCACCGTAGCTTCCCTTGATACATTCAACAATACTGAATCTAAGGCACACAATCGTATTGTGCTCTTTGCCTTCCGATCCAACTTCTTCCATTCTTCATCGATCACTCCCGTTGGTTTAGTACCCAGATCTACCATGATCCACTGATCTTTATCTACCAACAAATCCTCCATCTTGAGTTTCCACAACTCAAAAATCTGACCATTGAACTTCTCAATCTCTATCTTTCCGTTGCTCACCATCTTCTTTCACCACCAGAATCGATCTCGCAGATCTCCCACTAAACAGGGTCTACCATAGGCCCGAGTGAAACCCCTTAGCAACAAAGGCGTCCCCTTGAAGCCAAAAGAGCTCTGATACCAAATGTAGGTTTAACCTTGTATAAAAATTACCTGCATACGAATTCTAAAACAAAGAAAATAAACAATGCGAAAGCATAACACATAAAACACATATGCACAAAGATTTTCCCCTGGATCCCAAAATGGGGACTACCAGCTTGATCTTTCATTATGTTCCTTTCAATGTTACAATACATATTTATACATTCAGAAGCATCCAATACCATGGACCGAAAACCATCGCGTCCAAAACCATGGACCGAAAACCATAGGTAGGTTCGCCCAACCTAATATAGGGTCCAAAAAAAAATTTCCTGGGGCGCTGCCCCAGACCCCGTAGAGGGGGGCTACCCGCCCCCCCTGTGACCCCCCCGCTGTGCAATCGGCGCAACGAAGGGGGCACTCCGCCCCCCTCTAACCCCCCGGGTTCACTACATAAGTTAGTCATGGAAAGAATATAACACAACCCAACATAGAATATACTGCATATCTCTCGAGATATGGTTGGTCGATCTCTCTCAACACCTCATCCAAAACATTAAACTATAGTATAATTTTCTCCTCACTCTCTGAATGCTTCCTCTTTCCTAAGTCAACTGATACTTCTTGCAAAACATCCTAAACAACCTCCCTACTATTCTACCTTCCTCAAGCTCCTTTGGTTGATGCAACATGTAACTCATCTCGAAATGCAACAACTCTAGGTGTCTGAGCTACTAAACTAGTTTCTGGAGTCCTAAATGCAACATCTCGCATAACATCAGGTCGTTTGTATGTAAAACCTTTCCAAAATCCATAGAATATAGCTCCTGCATCTGTATAATTCGTATTTATGTGCTCCAAAAAGTCAGCATACAACATCCTCACAAAATAATGTGACATTTCATCATTATCGAGGAACTTTCCTAATTCATATAATAAATTTTGATAAAGAAATGTCGCAATATTAGGGTCATTAAATCTTGCAACCTTCAAATGTTTTTTATCTTTAAGTCACAAGTCAAACAATGAGAAGGCCATTTGTTTAGTGACCATTTCTTTCACTTCTTTAAAGGAGTGCCTGCCCATAACTAATGCTCTCCTCCTATGTATCATGTCATAAAAAGCCTCAATCATTGGTCCAAAACCATGATATCCTGCTACAAGATTATCCAAACTATGCAAAAGTATTTGGAGACAATCTCTAGTAGACCTAGAGAGATTGCTATTTTCTAGCTCATTCTGCAATCTCACTAAATGCACCTTGAAGTCATCAAGAGTAAGAGTGGAGATGTTTTTTTCCTAAGGAACCTCCTCAGGAACATCTCGAGGATGGGGGTAAATAGGTTCATAGTTTTTATTGTGGGCATACTGTTGGAACCTATGACCTCTCCCATGATAATGACATCCCACAGGAGCACGATCAAACCCTGTAACACGATAAATGTTCACACACTATTTAAATGTATATTAATTTCACTTGGAAAATTCATATTAAAAAAATGTATACATTTAAAATTAATTGGTCCATGACCTTTCTCATTCTATAAGATATCATTTGGAGGATGATTGTCCCCTTCTGGGGAAACACAATTAGAGTTATTATGCCTTGTACAAAATATAAAATTTCCAATCATGCATAAGTATGAGATATGCGATAAATTTTAATATTAAAAACATCTGGAACAAGATTTAAGTATGCTCCTCACCTGAATTCTCCTGGATGATTTGTTGAGAATTAACATGGCCATCCTCATGCTGAGACCATTCACTTATGGATTATGATATGTTTTCACATTAAATGTGTGTGAAAGAAGAAATTATTCAGATGTTAAACATTAAATGTATATATTATCTCAACTTGAACATGTTAACTAGAAATCAAGCATGTATCTCTACCATGTGAAGAATACCCATTAGAATCACGTCTACTCATTCCTGAAGCTTTGTCAGTAGATCTATATATAAGGGTTGTACAATTTACACGAAATTTTCAATCACAAGTATGAGACATGTGCGATAAATTTTCGTGTAATAAAAATCTCACTTCAATATTTATATTCAGATTTTACCTAAACCAACTCTATCAAACAATTGGTTGCTTCTCGGCGGTGAGGTACTCAAGTAATTATCACCAACTTGAAGCGAGATCTATGCACCTATCAACAACATATTTTTTCACATTAAAATATGTTAAAGAAGATTCTTTGCATGCTAAACATTGAATTTATAACATAGCATTGAACATGTTTAGTAGAAATCAATTGTGTACCTGTAGTACTCCCAAAAGACCCCTTAGAATGTCATTTAATATGTCTATTGGAACCTAACAAAACTCCTCCTAACAAGGGGCCATTTAGGGGTTGTTCGATGCCATTGTTCCTATATAGAATAGGACTAGTTATTAATATTAATCTTGAAGATTGGCATTCAACAAGAATTAAATATAAATGGATTTAAATATTTTTATTATTTAATATGAAATAATAATAGTGCTAGAAAATGTTTGGTATCAAAGAAAAATGTATCAAGACATGACCTAGATTGGACTTGGGAATGTTACATTGTGTTATTAAAGCCTTGGTTTTAGCAAAAGATCTATATGTGTAGAGGTAAATGTGGATTTGTTTGAGTTCGTTGTTATGGTGCATCTCACAAATATTTTTTTAATGTCCACAACTTAGTTGTCATATGGTGCTTTATATAGTGATTGTTTTCCTGTTAAGGGTTGGACAAAAGAAGGGGTTAGCCTTTATGATGAACAAACATCCATCTAAAAGCATATTTTATATGGTACAATAACCATTCCAATGGTCTATAAGTGCTTTTCTTTGTAGCAAAAATAAAAGTAGAGTGGTCTCGCAAACATTTAGAGATCTATATTGTGTATACTCTCTTTTTATCTCAATGGAGTGGAAAGACGGTGACCAATATTCATTGAAGATGATATGGTTTTATATTATCTATATATTTCATTAACAATGTTGTCTTTATAGGAGTTATAATGGCCTTTACGAATCATTTGACAGTGACGTGGAATATGACAAACTTCTTTGAATGTCTTTTTCAATCCAAGAATTACGAGGCCTCTGGAGGAAAAACTTGGTGGCATTAAAGGGTTCATGCCCTGGTTGTGGAGAACAGGTAGACAATATTAACTTTGTTTTTTCCTTCAAGTTATTTTTATAGCTCCTAGTATAGTTCAATACATGTATCACTACTCACCTACACATTTGGCCAAGAAGTATTATGAATTTGAAGAGTCAAGAAGTATCCAAAAATTAATCTTTGTTAGACATAAAATAATAAGAATAAATGAGTTGTATAGCTCTCAAAATGAGTTTAGGAAGATTAACTCACCAAAAAATGACGGTGAAAACAAGAGAGGATATGATGTTGAAGTTTTGTTGGTTAGAACTAGAAGATATTTTTAGTTTCATAGTTACTCATATAATATAGAGGCCAAGATTTTTGTTTATCATCTAAAAGGAAAGCGTTTATGTGGTGGGACCAATTGAAGCAATAAAATCCTATTGAAGACAAAATAAGCATCCCTCTTGTGGGAAAATCCCTACATTCTTATCAACATGTCAAAGTTGGACTGCTTAAATATTCCATTTTGCTGGGAACTTTTTCCCTTCCTCCTTCTGAAAACCTGAACCCGGTTTCATTTATTAACATGATCTCTTCTTATACTATTCCATCTGATCCTTGGATAGTACCATACACTTCTAATATTGATACATTTTGTGACCACGTGTCACTTAGTCTTGTTGAGATTGAATATGAAGCTATCTAGTGACTTGTTCGACACATTTTGATTTCTCCTCCTCGATAGTTTGGGTTGGTTGTTCCTAAGATTATGGTTCATCTTCTAATCCTTTCTCTAGTAAATTCTCTACTAATGAAAGCATCATGGAAATCATGATGTCAGATAATACACCATGGGACGATAATCATCATCGTTCCTCCTTACCTAGTTCTGAGGATAATCTTGGTGATATTTATTCACCCAATATCGTTGAGATATTTATGAATTCCCTATCTATTCCTGATATCGATTATGAGAATAATTTATCGAATATTGAAAGAGACTATTCCTCTTGATATTTTGATTAAACCTAGAATCGTCGAGAATGTGCATATTGCTACATATTTCTCTCCCAACGAGGTCAAGATCTACAAAGCCCATTTCCAGGAATTCTAAGACATTTTCATTTGGTCATATGAAGAGATGTAAGGTATTTATCAAAATATTTTTGTACATGAGATCAAAACGTAGATGGCGCTAAGCCAATTTGACAACACTTACATTTGATCCATCCTAAGAAAGTTGTTGTTATTAAGGTAGATGATGAAAGGATTTTGCGTGTTGGTCTCATTTACACAAGTCCTCTTATTGATTGGGTTTTGAACATTGTTCCTATAATGATAAAACAAGGCATGATTTGTGTGTGTGTCGATTATCGAGATATCAACTGTGTTTGACCCAAGGACAACTACCCCAACCGGTTCATCACCTAGATTGTTGATGATTGTGATGGAAGCAGAGTTTTTTTATTTATGGATGGTATTTCTAGCTACAACCAAATCAAAATCTTCTCATCGTACCAACTTAAAACCACATTTATCTGCCCATGGGGCATGTTTTCCTTTTGAAAGCCCCCTTTCAATTTGAAAAATGTTGGGCCAACTTTTCAGAGGGCTATGAATTATGTTTGTCATGACATTAAGCACATTGTACAACCCTATTTGAATGACCTACCTTCCCACTCAAAACATCAGGTGGATCATCCCATGCATCTTAGAGTTGTTTTATTATGTTGTCGCATTATAATATCAAGATAAATATGCATAAATGTGTGTTTTTCTTTCAATCCAATTGACTTCTTGACTTCTGTCTGTCAAAGCAAGGAATACATATTGATCCACTCAAAGTCTAGGAAATTTGTTCCTAACTATGCTGAATTGATCAAAGGATTTACTTGACTGTTGAGAAAGGGGTTCCCTTCCATTGGGATGACACTTCCCAAAAGGAATTTGATGCTTTGAAAGAAGTTTTGGTTCGAGCATAATTATTGTGTCCCCCCGATTATCAACACAAACCATGTATTATTTGAGTCAAAACTTAAACAACACATAAATCAAATATACTAACATTGAAAAGTTAGCTTTGGCAATTGTCCAAGTTGTCCAAAGGTTTCACCACTACATTTTGCTTTGTAAGGCTATGCTCATTTTTTATTGCAACCCTATGACATACATATTGTCATGATAATTTATGGAGGTAAAGTACTCCAAATGGATTATCATTATCCAGGAATTTGATTTTGAATTCATCAAGTCCAAATCCAAGAAATCCTTAGTCTTTTTCGAACTGATATGTGACTTTCGCTCATCTGAAACTGAGTCTACATCTGACGATTCCATTCCTGACGATTTGTTGTTTTTGATCGATTCATCTGATCCTTGGTATGGAGATATCATTATCTATATCTGGAACCAAACTTTCCGAGCCAATACCTCTCACTCTGACAAAATATGTATTCAATGCCATGCTAAAAATTATATTATAATTGGCAACACACTTTATTGTCGTGGTATCAATACCATATTATAGGATTCCTCACTCATGAGGAGGCTGGGAAAGATCTAAATGAATTTTGTATTGGAGCATGTGGTGGACATATGTGTGGCTATGCCACCAAAAAGAATATTTTGTGTGCTAGTTAATTTTGGCCTATTATATTTCACAATTGCATCCTCGCAGTCCAAAAGTGTAATGCTTGCCAGATCTATGATTATGTAAAACCATGCTCCATGTGCTCCTTTAGATCCTGTTATTTCCATTGGACCCTTTGTAAAATGGGGCATTTACTTTATGACATGTAACTGTCAGTTGACTGGGGGGCATGGATACATCATTGTGGTAGTATATTATTTTACCAAGTGGGACGAAGTGATGCCTACATATAATAACACTAGCAAAACAACTGCTTTGTTCCTCTTTAATCATGTCATTACTAGGTCTGGTGTACTGCAAGCTATTGTTACAGACCATGGGAAGAATTTTCGAAATCACATGATGCCTAAGCTTACTATAATGTTGGGTCTTCAATATGAAAGATCAATTCCATGTTACCCATAGGAAAATGGACAAGTATAAGCTATTAACAAAGTTTTGAAAATAATGCTATATTGCATGACAGGGATTCAGAAAATAGATTGGCATCTCATCCTTTATGCATCTTTGTGGGCGTATCAAACCTCTGTTCGGATTGCAACTAGATTCACACCCTTTCAATTGTTGTATGGTCTAGAGGCAATCCTTCCCATCGAATGATTCTATCATTGAAGCTTGTCATCAATCTTCTCCTCACCACTTCTGCAGAAGAAGAGCATCTATTGCATCTAGCATGCTTAGATGAAATATGGCTCAATGTCATGATGGCCAATGATATGAAAATGGGGCACTAAAGGCTTCTTGTCTCTTACGAGAACCTCTCCCACTTCCAAAGCTTAAATATTCCCAAGATATTATGATTAACCAATGTGGAATTAATAATGTGCTTGAAAATAAGGTGTATGCTGGTGTTTATCTTTTACTGTTTGTGTGCTTTAAAATTCTGTCGTTTATGCCGATATAACATAAATATAATAGTAAAACAATGAAGCAAATAACAAACACATAAGACAGCAATTTAATTAGGATTTCACCCAAAACTCTTGGGCTACATCTCCATGAGCTCTAGTCAACTCGACTAGGCTCTCTAGGATTATGGCAACAGTCCTTTTACAAGCTCCTCGCTCAACTCCATTAGTTTACATAGAACATAATGGGTTCATACACCATCTTATCCCTGGCTCTAAAGCTCTCGACTTTCTGGCTCTGAGCTCTCACTCTAGCTCTTCACTCTGGCTTTGGCTTGGCTTTTGGCTCTGGCTCGTGGCTTTGGCTCATGGCTGTGGCTCTAGCTCTTGGCTCTCGACTTTGGCTTCTCTGAGCTCTCTCTCTCGGCCTTTGCGTGCCTTGATAATCCACTTCATCTCCAAGCGACGCCCTCAGCTGCTCTGCACACTAGCTCTTGTTAGCCTTGCTCTCTTTTTTCTCAATTGAGCTCTCTACCTCCTTTGAGGTACTTTTTCAGCTTTTCGGCTACCCCAGTCATTTCTCTGCATATCATCATCTCTGTGCCTCTGCGGCTTCCCTACTCCTTGTCATTTCGACTGGCCATCTGGATCTGTGGCTCTATGGCTTCAAAATGCATCATTTCCTGTAAAAATGTTCGCTTGTTGTGTGGCATGAGGATCTGGAGTGGTTACAGAGGTTTCGGGGCCTTCTCTTAGGCAAAAAACCCGAAAACGAAAAAAAATTCATTACACAGAGATTTCTGGAAAATACACTATTAGACGTGAAATCAGGACGTGAAATTCCATTCAATCGCCCCTAAAATCCCTATGGGGTCTTCCATTAGGCAGCATATCGCATTGCATAAGTGTTTTGGGTAAAATCCCAAATGCACGGGAAATACGTGAAAAACCCGACAAAACTCTTTCTATTAGACTTGAAAATTTATTGCATCCACCCTGTAATTGTATCGGGTTCACCTTGGGTCACTTTCATAAGCCCCACCATCAATTTGGATGATCTCTAATCCAAAGGTTAATATGCGACTTCAGGTGGCTTAAGGGTACGAAGGTTGCTGGCCCGAAAAGGTGGTTTTCCTCTCTCCTCCGCCAGCCACGCATCATTCATTATATGGGATCAAGCGGAGCTGACCCAATACCATTTACCGCTTGAGGCCCGCCCGAAATCCTGCTTACAGAACTCAAATTTTATAAATCATGCCTATAATTCCCTTTCGGGTCTAGCTTTATTACTTTAGGTGTCTTTCCTTTGTATTTCAGTGTTTACACTGAAGCATGCTTATACACAGGAAAGTCCCTTTATGGTGGAACTCAAATGTTATAAAGTCGTGCTTATAAATCCGTCAGGTCCAACATGTTATCGCCCCTTTATATCGTTGTGACATGACGTTGCGATGTGATATATTGCAATCGCAAGTCACAGTGGCATAGGGTCTATCCCTTGTCTCATGCCATCACCGTTGCCTATCTACCGATATCGGTGATCGCAATATCGCATTGGCCCGAGGTCCTTACCTTATGTCATGTGCATATGCCTGCCTTTGACCCGATATGTTAGGGATTGACAATTGAGGTCTCTTCTGCCTCCGCTTAAGTCTGCCTCTTGAACCATCTCTAATGTGATTTCCATTTATAAGGGTTTTTTGCCATTTTTAGGGGATTTTGCCTCTTTTTCCAAAGAACAAAGGGCATCTTCTTTCTGCGATAACTTCTACATCCCAAGTCCATTTTTTCCCATTCAAGTTGCAGTAGATTTAGAATGAAAAGATCTCTACCATGCGACTATTTCTAGGAACTTCCTTGGACTTTCATTTTCCTCTGTGAGGAACACATAGACTTAGGAGTCTATCCAAAATCCATTTTGGATCACGCCTTCCCACTAAAAGAACTTTTGGTCTCCAAAAGACTGATATATTGATCTGAATAGTAAATGAAAGTAACAACAGCCTCTTCTTTCAGCCTCCATACACTTGCCTTGCATAGTGCCTCTAAACCAAAGCCTTTGACCACTCTCCTTCCTGGATATGTTGGTCCTCCTAGGAAGAATTGTCTTCCTCCTTGCCTTTCTACAGAACTCCTATTGAAATGGTCACAGAAGGTTGTTTGAAATTCTCTACCTTGATCATTGATCCAAGATGGCTCAAAAAAATGAGAAGTAAACCTGCTCCATAATATTTTCATTTGTACCTGTTTCACAAGTTGTTAACAACAATAAAAATACAGACAACAACTAGATGGCCTAAACTCCTGCTTCAACAAAAGAAACAGACTTCACGTCTTCTGAAAACTTCCATGTCTTACATCTGCATACAAATGATGGACTAGATACCAAGCCCTACTAAACATGCCTTTAAAACAAATGACCCTTCAAGTAAAAGCATGTAGAAAAAGACCATTAGGACTCTTTTTCTAAATATGAAACACTTCATCATTATCTCCATCTTGGAGTCCAAGTTAACTTCTTCCAAGTCAACATTACATGTATGTTACAATAGAGCAATCAACCCTTCAAGTTAATTACCCATGCATGTTCAAATACAAGGAAATCATCAACATCCCTGAGTTCATGCACATCATTCTCATGCATGCATTTCATCCTTCAACTTTCGCTTAAGCACACTATACTTTCGAAACTGAAATGAAATATAATGTTGCAACAATAAAGTGAGTCTCCTACTCACCCATTTTCCATTCACCATCTTGGTAAAAACCTGCAACTTGCATTCCATTAACAAAGAAATGCAAATAGATGCATCAATAGACATGCAATCTTAATTAGATAAGAACTCTAACCATTCCTCATCAATCCCTTTCAAAGGTACAACCTTTGTTTGCACATCAACATCAACATGTGAATCATCCTCAGACACATCATTCATGGAATTTTCCTTTCCATTTCTGCCATTTTCTCTTTCCACCTTCTTCAGATTTTGTGGAAGCATTGTTGGATTCAGAGTCCAACACTTTTCAACAAGATGCCCTTGCTTATGGCAGTAAGTGTAACACATGTGCATCCTCTTGACAGCATGATTTTCCTTGTCTAATGGACCTTTGGCTTCTTGCTTCTTTTCCTTCAAAAGTTTCTTGTATGTGGCCATTCTCTTCCAACATCTAGAAACATGATGGTTATCCAAACTGCAAAAGGAACATGCAATTATTTTCCCATATCTATGGGGAAATTTATCATGCTTTGCAAAATCAAAAGGAAGATGTTTAGAACCATGTTGATACCTTTCTATTTCACCTTTATTGCCTTCATGAGGAGGTGAAGTAAATGAAGAAGTGGCTCCCTTTGGAACACCATCAATCTCTTCAAGGCTGTTAGAGTCTCCACAACTCTCTGGTTCAAGTGTGTGCTTCTGAACACCTGCATCCTACAAATGATGTTTCAAGCTATTGTATTCCTCTTGAATACAATCTTCACACTCTTGAGGTAGAGGACCTACAATGAAACTCCTTCTTAGAACTGTTTCAATGGACTTCATGGAAACTTTTGAACTCTTTCCATAAGACTATCCATAGCGAAGACCCAAATACTTAGGCCTTTCCTCAACCATTATTAGTTCAACAATACCCTGTGCATGCTTACCCAAGCCCTTTCCTTCATAGCCCATCTTGGACATCAACTTGGAACCTATGCCTCTAGTATGTTTTTCAAAAGAACCAATATAAGTATTCTTAGAAGAATTTGAAGACAAACTAGAATGGTTTACCTCTTCTTCAAGCTGATTCTTGAATAGGGATTCTTTGGCAACAAAGAGCTATGACTCCAACTCATGCATCCTTTTCAGGTTCATATTTTCAATATGAAGTTGCCTCTCCATTTCTTGCAATTTGTGAGAAAGCAACCTCTTCTCTTCCTCCAAGGAATTCAACTGCTCTCTGAGTATGGTTCTCTTCCTTCCATCCTCATACATTTCTCTCACCATGTCCATCATGATGAACAAGTCTTGCTTCATGTCTTCATAAAATACTTTTGTGAAGAAAGAAGAATTTGAGGACTCACTTGTAGAAGTAGTCATTAAGCCAATGAAAAAAAGAACTTCAAACAAGATTAATACAGATCTTATTCAACAACCTTTTGTAACAAACCTCTTGTGCTTCAAGGATTGCTTTGAGGTCCTTTGGGATAGAATAATTCCTTCAGCCCTTATTCCTTCTTTTCCTTCCTGGACTGAGCTATCAATATATTTCCCATCACCTCTATAAACTCAAACAATAGTCAGTCTGCAAACAAGCATACAATCAGCCTCTGACTGTTTAAACACCTTTCAGACAAGCAATATTTGCTCTATCAATCAAGCATTCTGATATAACCTTCTTTCTGGTATGATCAACTTTGATATCACCTTCCTGAAGGTGAGGTTAATCAATCTCAAGCTCTAATACCACCTGATCTGAAAATGGGGCACTAAAGGTTTTTTGTCTCTTACAAGAACCTCTCCCACTTCCAAAGCTTAAATATTCTCAAGATATTATGATTAACCAATACGGAATTAATAATGTGCTTGAAAATAAGGTGTAAGCTAGTGTTTATTTTTGACTATTTATGTGCTTTAAAATTCTGTTGTTTATGATGATATAACATGCATGTAATAGCAAAACAGTGCAACAAATAACAAACACATAAGACAACAATTTAATTATGAGTTCACCCAAAACTCTTGGGCTACATCTTCGTGAGCTCTAGTCAACTCAACTAGGCTCTTTGGGATTATGGAAACAATCCTTTTACAAGCTCCTCGCTCAACTCCATTGGTTTACACAGAACACAATGGGTTTAGACACCATCTTATTCCTGGCACTAAAGCTCTCGGCTTTCTAGCTCTGCATTCTCACTCTGGCTCTTAGCTCTAGCTCTATCTCTGGCTCTTGGCTCTGGCTCGTGGCTTTGGCTTGTGGCTCTGGCTTTGGCTCTTGGCTCTCAGCTCTGGCTTCTCTGAGCTCTCTCTCTCGGTCTCTACGTGCCTCGGCAATCCGCTTCACCTCCAAGCGACTCCCTCAGCTGTTCTACGCATTAGCTCTCGTTAGCCTTGGTCTCTTTTTTCTCAATTGAGCTCTTTACCTCCTTTGAGGTACTTTTCCAGATTTTCGGCTACCCCAGTCATTTCTCTATGTATCATTATCTTTCTGCACCTCTGCGGCTTCCCTACTCCTTATCAGTTCGACTGGCCATCTGGCTCTATGTCTCTGTGGCTTCAAAATGCATCATTTCTTGTAAAAACACTCTCTTGCAGTGTGGCATGAGGATCTAGAGTGGTTACAGAGGTTTCGAGGCCTTCTCTTAGGCAAAAAACCCGAAAACAAAGAAAATTTCATTACACAAAGATTTTTGGAAAATACACTATCGGACGTGAAATCTGGATGTGAAATTCCATTCAAGTGCCCCTAAAATCCCTATCGAGTCCGCCATTAGGCAGCGTATCACATCACATAAACATTTTGGGTAAAATCCCAAATACATGGGAAATACGTGAAAAACCCAACAAAACTCTTTCTATTGGACTTGAAAATTTATCGCATCCACCCTATAATCATATCGGGTCCACCTTGGGTCACTTTCACAAGCCTCACTGTCGATCTAGGTGATCTCCGATCCAATGGTCAATATGCGACTTTGGGTGGCTTAAGGGTATGGAGGTTGACGGCCCAAAAAGATGGCTTTCCTCTATCTGCTAGCCACGCATCATTCATTGTATGGTATCGGGCAGAGCCAGCCCAATACCATTTACCGCTTGAGGCCCACCCGAAATCCTACTTACGGAACTCAAATTTTATAAATCGCGCCTATAATTCCCCTTGAGGTCCGACTTTATTGTTTCGGTCGTCTTTATTTTGTACTTCAGTTTTTACACCGAAATGTGCTTATACACAGGAAAGTCCCTTTATGGTGGAACTCAAATGTTATAATGTCATGCTTATAAATCCATCAGGTCTGACATGTTATCGCCCCTTTATATCGCTACGACGCGACATTGTGATGCGATATATTGCAATCGCAAGTTGCATTGGCATGGGGTCCATCCCTTATCTCATGTCATCGTCAATTTCGCATCAGCTTGAGGTCCTTACCTTATGTCATCTGAATATGCCCACCTTCGACCCAATATGTTGGGGATTGGAAATCAGGGTCTCTTCCACCTCCGCTTAAGTCTGCCTCTTGGACCATCTCCGATACGATTTCCCTTTATAAGGATTTTTTTCCATTTTTAGGGGATTTTGCCTCTTTTTCCAAAGAACAAGGGCATCTTCTTTCTGTGATAACTTCTGCATCCCAAGTCCATTTTGTCCATTCAAGTTGCAGTAGATTCAAAATGAAAAGATATCTGCCATGGGGCTATTTCCATGAACTTTCTTGGACTTTCATTTTCCTCTGTGAGGAACACTTAGACTTAGGAGTCTATCCAAAATCCATTTTGTATCAGCCAATGACGCCCACACGAAACACATTAATAAAAATATGACAAGAATGTTAAACCTTGTGCCTTCTCAGAAGGTGACCTAGTCCTTTTATATGATCTGGAAGACAATAAGTTAGGGGCTGGAAAGGTCGAACCGATGTGGCTAGGCCCATATATAGTTAAATTCATTCTTGTGAAAGGGGCTTACAAGGTTATTTCTTTTGATGGAATTCCCTCGGAGCAACCAAGAAATGGGTTGTGCATTAAAAAATATTATGCTTAGGTCATCTTTTCATGGTCACTATGTACATACTGTCTATAGGTGTGTCGAGTGTGTTTGTAGTGTGTTTGGAGTTTCCTACCATCTCTGTTAATCTTGCTTTACATTTGGTTTTCATATGTTGGCATTCCCTCAACCATATGTTGTTTATGTTGATGGTGCTAGCCATAGTATTTAGAACCTTTCTTTGCAGTGTGGGCTATTTATGTCCCGAGTTGTGAGTTAGTGAGTCTACAAGGGATTTGTATTTTCACTCTACCAATAACATCGTTGAGTATAACACAGTGGTCAAGATTTTGTCTAATGCTATTTCTCATGGCATCCACCATATGGTAGATAGAATTGAATCACAACTTGTAGTAGTACATTTAAACAATGTCTATTCAGTAAGAAGTCCAACTATGCTTCATATATTTTTAAGGGTTTGCCTTCTGGAAAGACATTTTGATTACATCCAATATCAACACATTCCTATAACTCTAAACATATTAACTGATGCATTAGTGAATCATGTTTCAGACAGACATTTATGACACATGTAAATAAAATTCAATCTACATCATACATTGATTGAACAAGGTAATAGAGAAAAATAATAAACACCGATAGGTAGATAAATGTATATAAAGTTTGGTCTTGTCTGAGATACATATGGTCACATGGCCTATCATATAAAAAATACATGTAGTAAAAATATGGCTCTAAGGCCTGCTAGAAGACTAGTCCTAATGGTGATCATGGTAACAGACAACCGTTTGGGAAATCTTGCACAACAACTGACTAATGCAGTCTGACACTCCAATGGTGTAGAGCTTTAGTCTCATCAGAATCTGATTGACCTTGGTCTTTGGTATGCTATGGGTCAATCCTTCAAAATTATGCTCAAACTCTGCAAGATTCTCAACTACGTTGAGATCTTGCATCTCCTCTTCTGCTCATGCAACTACCTGTGCTCCAATCTATGAAAGTTCTATCTCTCCACGCCGCTGAAGATAGCATGAGACACTAGTCGAACAGGTCCAATATTTGCATGTGAAATCAATAGTTTGTCTTGGATACATATAAGAATAGAAAAAAAATTGTAAAGCCCAAAAAAATAAAAAAAATAAAAAATGATTTTGTTTTGCCTATGTCACCACATTACCTGCCTTTAGGTAGCATGAACTTTGGGTCTCCATGAAAATTAGCTTCGACATATGGGTAGTCAAATTGAGGCTTCTGTGATCCATAACATATATATAAGATTTTTCGGCGTAAATCACATTCAGAAAAACCTTTGCCGACATGTTTCGAACCAACCAGTGTGGTTCGAAACGCGTCGGCAAAGGTTTTTCTAAATGTGATTTACGCCGAAAAATCTTATATATATGGGTAGGCATTGATCACTATGAACTACATACACAAACAATGGAAGAAAACATGAGTGAAACTCATGGAATAAGGACCTACATGTTGAGAAGTGAGGTATACCCATCACCTGATCTGTGAAGCACTGGGATCTGAAAGGTCAAAAGTAATATGCTGAGGACGAAGTAGTGGAATCCTCTTTAACGCAAATTATATTAGGATGGAACTGTATCAAAAATTTTTTCAGTCGCCCATCATTTGCTTTATTGATTTGTTCCTTCATATTTTCTAACACCTCCTCACTCCAAGTGAACAAGGTTGGTTCTATGCATTCAAGTGCATATTGCATTTGGGATCTGTTAGCCAAATGCAAAGTAGCACTACCAACCAATCTAGCTATTGTGAAAATGATTTCCCTGAGAGGCATTCAGACCACATTATTAATCTCTATCTTCCCATCCTTTTGCATTGTAAATGAGGCCTACAATGTGAAATAATGTAATCTTTGACAGTCTCACTGCCCCTTCTCGTGCCAGAAAATGAGATAAGAGCTCCCCTCCTCAATAAACATGTCAAAAAATAAATGTCCTCTACCTATATATTAAGGGTATGTTCACCAAGCGTGAAACACTATGCTTGAATATCCCATTCCATGACTAGATATTCCAATAATTTCAATTGAGCTCTCATGCTAGGATGCCAAAAGAACTTGAGAAGTACACAATTTCTTAAAGCCTTAATAGTTGCTGGATCATTGGAAACATCTAATTCATGGGTTTGATGTTCTCTTTCTCACCAAATCAACGCCATTTTTTCTCTAGTAGATACCTGTAATATAATGAAAAGAATATTTAGAACAAATCCCATGCAAAAAATTGAGAAACTTTTAAGTGGAAATCATAAAAACCTTCTTTGAAATGCACCCAATGCACCCCGCCCTAAGAGGATAGAGTTTTGCAGCACATCCTCTCTTCTTTGGGGGGTGAGTTGACGCACTCTTTCTAGTGTTAATCCTTCGTCCCCAACACACCTTTCGACATTGAGAGGGTGCACTGGATCTAGGGTGAAATTCTAAAGCCCAAATTCACTTAAAACTCAATTTTTTTTGCATGAAATAAAAAATGGAAATTGTGAACAGAAAGAGAAAGGTAAGATCTCCTAACTAGAACTGACAACACTCTAAATGGTCCACTGGGTTGGTCGCAATTAACTACTAAAGTTTGGAGGGAAAAAACACTCAGAGCTCGCTCTCAAGTGGTAAAAGTGGAAATAGTAAAAATGAATTTACTCTTTGCCTAGTTATGGTAAATTTTATTATTATTTTATTATTTTAAACTATATTTGACCTAATTTTACCATATATACTGTATTCTTAACCTTTTTTTGGTGTTCTAAGTAGGTTAAAAGTTGTTTGAAGGATTTAATACATTTTTCAATTGAAACATGTCATTTTGATAGAAGAGCATAATTTTATCACTTTTTCAGGTTCTCAAAACTCACGAAAAAGGAACCCCCTTGGAGTCATCTTTTAGCTCTTTTCGGACTCCGTAAACATGAAACGATTGCTGAGCATTTGTATTTTCAAACGTGTTAAATTAAATGAAAATATGTCTACTCAATATAAGTTTAACCATTTTCCAGACTGAGATAGACTATTTACAAAAAAGGGATACCTTAGTCGAACATGGCTAAGAGGTTCTCCTAAGTATCATTTTCTGCCTTTTCAGACTCAAGAGACAATTTTATGAAAAGGAAACTTTGGATTTTTTTTTGCCTCTTTTTCAAACTCTTTAAACATGAAAAAGTAGTTGAGCTACACCTTCGCTAGACTCATAGAAAACATGAAACAACATTGGACTCGTCAAACATGATGGGACAGAACCACCCCTTCTCAGGGTTTGTTAAAAATACTCAAAAGAATTCATTTGAAGGATGAACTTATAGATCAAGCATATGTTATCCTCCTCAAGCTTGTCAAAAATAATGAGGTTCTAACTAGAAATGGTTGGGGAAATTGGGAAAACATGATACTTAACCTATTAATGGAAACAATTCGCTCTTGAACATGACAATCTTTCACTTCATCTCCATGACTTTTGGGTTGGGAAATTTTCTTGCCTTTTTGGTTAATCATACCATGTTAAAAGAATTCACATTTGGTTTTGAGTAAATGCTTCCAACTCCTTATAGTGTTTCTAGTGTTTCCAAAAGAAGTCCTTCAGTTTCTATATGTTATAATACTCTTAAGCTTTCATTCATGTATGTTGTTCCTAAACTAGTTCCACATTAGCATTATTTTGTCTCAAATCTTGATACCAGTTTCGTGTCATTGATGGGGGATACATTAAGGCCCTCCTACGATGGGTCACCTCTTGTTGAAATTAGCTCATTATCTAGGAATTTGAATTAGAAATTCCCTTTGCTGCTGTTGACAGTGCTGGACTTGCCAACATTCAGGGGGTCTCCCCGTTATGAAGTCCTAATTAGACCTCACACCATTTGGAGTAGGAGCCCCATTCAGAATACGACCTAGTTGCTGAAATAATTGGTTTTAGTGTTATGCCTTGGGTTTTGATAACACATAGAATGATGTATTCATGACTTTTTTGAAATAAGTGTATAGCTTTGTAGAGAGTCAAGCACAATGCATGAAAGTTTGTAACACAACAAGGGGAATGTGATTGAGCCCCTTAGAATCCTATAATAGTACATAGCTTGAAAGGAACACACAAGTATAAAAGGAATCATGAGTTAGCCTACAAAGTAGTTCACAAGATAACCATGATTGAAATATACAATAGAACGCATTCAGTAAGATTCATACTAATGTAAACGAAACAATTCATAAGAGTTAGCGTAAATGAAATAACATATATTGCAAACATAACAAGGATAGTCCTACTATATTCACAACATATGCATGAAAACGTGTTGGCTCTAAGTCAACACCTTCTCCTCCAAAGAAATATACTCCCCCTATGCTAAGGAAAATCGAAGGCTCTCAACAAAACTCCCAAGCTTTTGGTCCTAAGCCAAAACTCGACCAAAATCATATTACATGAGTTATGAGTGTATATTTATAACAAATGAGATGACTAATCATCTCCCCTCTGTGACTTTTGGACTTTCGTCATAACTCTTTGACTTCCTTCAACCATGAACTTTAGACTTCATTACAAAATGAACGTTGACATTCCACAATTGACACTTGAAATTTCACTTACAATTAATTACAAAAGAATATTACAATATTGTGCATACCCATATAATACAAAATTGGGTAGAGTCAAATAGACAACCCAATAAGACAAAAAAAGGTCAATCCTGGGTTAGGGGAAACTCCAGTTCGACCACTTCAACTTGTAGTTTCTCGGTCACATAGTGGTACCAATATTTGTACTATGCGATGACTCCCCAGAGTATGCGATGAGATTAGACTGGAAGTGAACTCTAGCCTCCATGCATCTGGGTACACTTCCTTGGAACTAGTTTGTGTTTCCTTCTTCAGCATGAGTAACATGGTATTAATTTGGACAAGAGCACCAATGTACTTATAAAAATTATGTCTATTCACCTCAATATCTTCCTTGGTAGTGATTTGCTTGAGTTTGTCCAAGTATTCTTCAACCTCCTGTCTGATATGAATCGTACCTTTGGCTTCAGTGAGTGAGCCAATTGAAGGGATCTTGTGTTATTTCACCATGAAATCCATGTTGTTGTACAACCATATGTATGAGTCTTGAATGTTGGCCATGAATGAGCTGAGCCGTTTGTTACTCTAGATAAGCATCCAAACCCTTGCTTTCTCCAAATCAGTCTGTTTCCTTTTTTTCTTCACAAAGTTGAGAGGTGCACCTTTGTTCTACATTTTCCACTTCTGCACGGTAGTGATGGCAGTATGAATAACCTTAAGATATTTAGAATTTTCCTTGCACTTCTACTACATATTGTGCAATTAGAAAAACTCCTTGTGCGCAGTGACAAGCTCCTCATAGAGGCTTCTCATTGTTTCTCCCAATGCCGACATTTCACCAAGTATGTCTGCCTTAGGTTCTTCTTGATACACCTGTGTGGGAGTTGCTTTCTAGTCCTTTGCTTGGAACTATTCCACTTGTTGCCTTGTGTCTTATAAGTTATTTTCCATCTACCTATTCTCAACCATGAGATACTCTGTGTTTGACTTGGTAGCACCTTCGAAGGCCAACTTGGCTGCAGTAATGGCTTCTGGATTCCTCCTGGTATCCATCACAATCACCCTTTATCTAAGGAAAGAAAGAGATGTGAGACAATCTAGAAAGTGTTTCTTTCTTGATTGTACAATATGCTTCTAAAGCTCATCATAAGTTAGATTGTATGTATCCATGACCGAACAATCATCAAGAGGAACAATTTCCCCTTCTTCACTTGGAGGTTTCTCAACTGTTGGAGGAAGGGGAGACCGAATGGTGATCTGTTGCATGCTCAACATGAGATCAACATATTGTTTATGTTTCTCTAGTTCCAACTCTATGACGTGGATTACTATTAGATCTTCAATTTCTTGAGCAAGTTTCTTATCCTACAATTTCTTGCTCTCTTCTTCTAGCAACCAACTTTGTTCCTCTTCCTCGGCTTGCTTCAATGTTACTTCTTCTTCTTCTTTCTTCCGTTTTTCTTCTTCTTCTTGACTTTTCCTTTCTTCTCGTTCTTTCTGTTATTTTTCTTCCTTCTGCTTCAATTCCTCATCCTGATTCCTCTATTCTCTCTTTATCCCTACTGCTATGGCCACTTTCAAGATGATTGGACCTTCTTTCCATTTTAATCTCTATTCTTCCACTGGATGGTTTGCATCTTTCTGCTTCCCCATTTTACACACTAGGTTGTACCTTACTAATGGTTCTACTTTGAGAGTTTCTTCCGACTGAGGAGTAATTTGCAATGTTCCTTAAAAGTTGACTAGTTGGGGGGGATTAGAGGCATTGTAACAATTCTTCATGCTTTCCTCCTTGGGCTTGAAAAACATCCCTCTCAGCCATTGGAAATGAATACTTGCATAGTGTTATTTGAAAACATTCACAGGATCATACTGATTGTAATCCATTTGACCAAATGCAAATTTCTCTATCGCTTTGCCTTCAGTGTCAACAACCTTTAGATTCTTGATCTCGTACAACCTGATTTACAAAGGAAGAGCGGGCCAAGGTGTTTTCTTCTTCCTATGAAACAATGTTGATAACCATGTGGAAACATGATAAGGAACTTCTTGCATGACCAACTTATTGGTGGCATACCTTGGTAGAATATGTGGAGACTTCTAACCACCAAACACTCTAAGGTAAGTGCCATCTGGTAAGGTAAACCAATTTGCTAAGTCTGACATTGCTTCCATCACCCCATGTGACATGCAAGGTGGGTCTTCCTCAAAGATCATCTTATAAAATGGAATGAGGAAGTGACCTGTTAGCTTCTCCATGAATCCTTTGTAGCTACAATCTGAAATGAACTTGCAATAAATGTGCACAACGGGTTCCTTGGATGTCCAAGTACAACTCATGATAGGAAAAGAGTTCTAAGCATAGATTTCATCTAGCAAGTAAACATACATGTATAACTTGGATTTATTACCCTTGGGAGGGTTTTTAACATTATTTACATGGGTCCTAAATTGGTGAGCCAACAATTCCGACTTAGTTAAATAGTTTTCCTTCATTCACAACCTGATTTAGAAATAATTTGCAACCTTCTAGAAAGGTCTCGGTACTAATTTGACCATAGATCCGACAACATAGGACTATCAAGTACTGGAAGCCTTCTTGAGAGATTTGGTCTTGTAAGTGTTGTTAGGTGTCTCACGAAATTTGGAAGGCTCTTTCACCAAACATTTGATGACATCCTTTGTGCTTAGCTAGGTGGTGACTATATAGAAGTGGGAAGCCATGTAATATTTTGGCAGCAATAAATGATACATACTCTAAAAATCATGTTCCATAAAAGATGCAAGCCTTTTTCCACTATAAATATTGAGAGTCATAGTCATTGTATCTGTATGTGACAAAATCCAATTGACAATGTATGCACATGGAAAAGTTGGCTACCTGCGTGCAATCTTGTGCAATCCCGACCTTTGGACATTGATGTAAACCTATTTGAACTCAAGATCTACTTTGAAATTTCTTGTTGAGAATACCTCATCCACCTTATGCCATGTAATGTTTGAATCTTTCTCTATAAATAGTCAAGTGTCTGAGAAAACTAGAAAGCTTACTGGAGTACTCTCAACGTCCTCCCCAATGCTTCTTTCTGTAATGTCCTTTGAGAGATATCTCTTGGGAGCCATAGTAACAATAACTAAAATAGAGAAGTGCTAAAAAAATGCAATACGTATAGGAGAAAATGCACTTATGAAAAACATAAGTTAGCTCAAGAAAAACAACCCACAAAGCAATATTAAGTAAAAAAACCACAAGTTTAAGAGGAAGAACTGAACAATTCCTAGATTGAAGAGGAGAGGCTATGTTATGAAACTAACTCCAAAAAGATAGAAAAGATAGATCAACGCCTCAGAATTCAGCCTCTTCAAGGGGGTAACCTCCTTTACATTACACAAATGAATGATTCTTTGATGATTCAAATGACAAAACCTCATTTCTATATATAGGAGTCTACGGAGTCACAATATAACACAACCGACCTAACAATAATACTATAAAGGCATAAAAATAACAATAGAGGGATTCTATGGGGCACAATAATAACAATATGGGGACAATAGGGGCACAACAATATTAATAGGGGAGACAACTACAATAGTAATGGGGTGATCACTAGTATTATATGGACCTAACATGCCCCTATCCTTCAAAAAAGTGTTGTCCTCAATGCTTGAGTAGTTCTGGATGCTTCTTTATAAAATTCTCATCCTCCCATGTGGAATCTTCAGTGGATAAGTTCCTCCAATTGATGAGATACTCTGAAATTGATCAATTTTGTAGCTATTGAGTTCTTGTTTCTGTGACTGCTTCCGATTCCAATATAATTTTTCCTTCCTCGTCCAATTTTAGTAATATTGTTTGAACTAGGAGCTTGTCACCTATAACCTTCTTTAAACATGAAACATGGAAAATTGGGTGCACTCGAGAAGCTGCAGGAAGCTCCAATTTGTATGCCATAGTACTAATCTTTTGCAACACCTTGTACAGACCATAATACTTTGGTGATAATTTAATATCCTTCTTAGCTTGCTTGAGGGACATTTGTTTAGGTTGTAGCCGTAGGAATACCAATCACCTACATCAAAACTTCTTTCACTGCAATGTTGATCTACCTGTTGTTTGAACCTTAGAATTTTCTCTTAAATATGATGTGATGGATGGTGGCTGATATCCATAAAGTGCCATAAATGGGGTCATTTTTGTTGCTGTATGGAAGGAACTGTTATACCAACATTCAGCCAGAGGCAACCATTTGACCCATTGTGTCTATTTATCATATACAAAGCAACGAAGATATCCTTCCAAACATTTGTATACTATCTCAGTTTGCCCATCGGATTGAGGATGATAAGATGAGCTATGAGCTAACTAAGTACGAGAGAAGAAAATAATTCTGTCAAAAATTTCCAGTGAAAATGGGATCTCTGTCACTTACTATAATCTTTGGGTTTCCATATAGCTTTTGAATTGTTTCCATAAATGTAGTAGAAACTGTACTGGCTTTAAATGGATGTGATAATGCACAAAAGTGTGCATACTTGGTAAGTCTGGCAATTGCCACCATGATGAAACTCTTTCGCTAAAACTTGGGTAAACCTATGATAAAATCCATTGAAACCTCCTCCCAACATTGGCTTGGAATGGATAAAGGTTGTAATAGACCTGGGGTCCTGATTGTTTCAAATTTATTTTGTTGGAAAACCAAACATTCTGCCACAAACTTTTGAATATCAGATTTAAGGCCATCCCAAAAAAATTCCTTCTTAACCCTGTGGTAAGTTTTTAAAAATCCTAAGTGCCCTCCTAAGGGAGAAGTGTGCAATTCCATAAGAATCTTTTGTTTTAGCTCAGAATTCTTACAGAGGTATATGCGATCTTTGTACCATAACGAAACATTTTTCCAGCTAAATGTATTAGACGTACTGGAATCTTGTTGTAATTTTCAAATAAGTCCCCACACTTCTTCATCATTCTTCCATTCCTCCCTTGCTTCGTTTATCCAATCTGGTTGGATAATAGAAATGGCGCACAACAATGCTTCCACATCCTCATCCTTTCTTAAGAGTGCATCTACCACCACATTTTGCTTCCCTTTTCCGTAGATGATTTCAAAGTCATAACCCAACATCTTTGTGACCCACTTTTGTTGCTCTTCAGAGGATAATCTTTGTTCTAAAAATTATTTAAGGCTATCATGATCCGTTTTTACCTTGAAGTATCTTCCCATTAGGTAGAGTCGCCATTTCTTAAGTGCATGGAGTATTGCCAACATTTCCTTCTCATAAATAGCTTTGTGTAAAAACTTTCCCTTGATTGGACGACTTTCAAAAGCAATGGTTCTTTCATCTTGCATTAAAACATCACCAATTCCATTTCCTAAAGCATCACATTCCACATTAAAGGTTTTTGTGAAGTCCGGTGTAGCTAAGACCGGTGCTTGGCACATTGCCTCTTTAAGATGTTCGAAGGCCTTTGTTGCTTTTGGAGTCCATGAAAATGCATCTTTCTTCAAAATGTTTTTAGAGGTGCTGCTATCCTCCCATAATTCTTAACAAACTTGTGATAATACCCTGTAAACCCAAGAAATCCTCTCAGATGCTTTATGGATGTGGGGATTTTCCATTCCTTAATGGCTTTAATTTTGCTAGGGTCTACCTTAACTCCTTCATGAGATACAATATGGCCCATATATTCCACCTCTTGCACTCCAAAGAAACATTTGGATCTTTTTGCGTATAATTGTTTCTCCTCCAATAGTTCTAGCACCCTGTCAACATGTTTGTCATGATCCTTCCAAGACTTGTTGTAGATTAGTATATCATCAAAAAATACTAACAATTTTTTTTTAAGGAAGGGTTTGAAAATGGAATTCATCAAACCTTGAAATGTAGAAGGTGCATTGGTAAGGCCAAAAGGCATGACCAAAAATTCATAATGACCCTCATGAGTTCTAAATGTTGTTTTCATGATGTCTTCAGTATTCATTATGATTTGATGATATCCTGAATGAAGATCCAACTTGGTGAAGTAAATTGATCCATGCAATTCATCAATGACAAGAATGAGAAACTTATCTTTAATAGTGAGCTTGTTGAGCTCCCTATAATCCAAACACATGCGCCATGATCCATCCTTCTTGTGCACCAATACTACTAGAGCAGAGAAAGAACTTTGATTCGATTGAATTATACCATCCTTTAGCATTTCTGCAACCATACGTTCAATTTCACTCTTTTGGACATAGGGAGGATATCTGTACGGCCTGATGTTTGGAGGAACACTTCCTGGAATCAGATGAATAGCATGATCATGATCACGAATAGGTGGGAGACCTTTGGGAGTCTCAAATACCTTGGAATGATTGCCCAATACCTTTTGGAGATCTGGAGAAATAGATGATTTCGATGTGGAAACGTCTAGCGAACATAATTGTGCAATTACACGTCTTTGTTCCTTTTTTAGAATCTTTGTCATACCGTTAGAGCTAATTATCTTTCCTGGTTTCCTTGTAATACCCCTTAATTCAACTTCCTTTTCTTCCATAGAAAATTTCATGAAAAGTTCTTGAAAATTAAAAGCTATTGTACCCAAGGATTGTAGCCATTGGACTCCTAGTACAACATCAGCACCTCCCATTGGAATGGAAAGCATTGGGCTAGTCAATACATATTCTCCCATGGATAGCTTGATATTATGCCACTTTCTAGAGCAATTTATCGTTCCTCCATTTGCAACCATCGCTTGACACTCTGGTGCTGGATATAGGAAGCAATTCAATTCTTTTGCTACTTTACAATGAATAAAATTGTGGGTACTTCCTGAATCAATCAACACTATTACATTTGTCTTCTTGATTTTTCCTTCTATCTTGATGGTTTGAGGAGTGGTAATTCCAGCCAATGCATTACAAGATATGGTGGGATTCATTTCTTCTTTATCTAGGATTTGTTCCTGGAGTATATCCTCTTCTTTTGACCTTTCTTGCTCCTTTTTTTCTTCCTCTTCACAATCTATGTAGAATAATTTCTTCTCAGCACACTTATGAACTTTAGTGTATTTTCTATCACAACCATAACAAAGTCCTTTTGCTCTTTTTTCTTCCAATTGTTGTGGTGTCAACCTTATAGGTTGTGGAAGACTAGGGGCAACAACACTTTCATATCTATAGTTGTGAGTGGTATGCTTCCTGGTTGCCATAATTTTGCTTTCCATTTTACTTGCTAACCTGAATGCCTTCTCTAACGAATCAGGTTCCCAAAGGTGAACATAGGTGTTTGCAATTTCTTTCCTCAGGGCATCTGTTACCGATAATAATGCTCTACTATGCCCTTTGAATTCCTTCAAAATAATTTTTCAAACCAAGCTTAAGAAAAAATTTTAAAAAATATACACACCTTTTTTCACTTTGTAGGAGCTCGATATTGCCTCTGATGTATTTTTGTAATTTCGGATCATCCAGTTCTGAAATTGTGACCTATAGTAGCCCTCTATGTCCTCTTTCTAATTCCACTAGTCTAATCCAAATTGGATTCTCCAGGGAAGAGTTATACCAAATCTCCCACAGTGACCTAATTATAGACTAGTTTAGTAGAGCAAACTTGTACACCATGCCACGTGTCCCTGTTTCGACCTTTGGCTCTGAAAAATATATAAAAGAAACTACAATATGTCCTCTTTCTATACCTTCTGATGAAATTTCAATCTGAAGAGTCTGCAAAAAGGCCAACTTCCTTAGATCATATCTCCGAAAATATAGCACAAAAAGATCTGAAATTCAAACCCAAGGTTCAGTGAGACTTCCTCTCAAATGGGTTTTTTTTTTGGCTTCTGAAATGTCGCAGAAAAAAAGTTATAGTGAAAATGACACGATGACCTATTTGGAGCAGCGAAACCCTAGAATCCAAAGCTCTGATACCAAATGTTATGAAACCAGCTCCAAAAAGATAGAAAAGATAGATCACCACCTTAGAATTCAGCCTCTTCAAGGGGGAAACCTCCTTTACATTACACAAATGAATGATTCTTTGATGATTCAAATGAAAAAAAAACCTCCTTTCTATATATAGGAGTCTAAGGAGTCACAATATAACCCAACCGACCTAACAATAATAATATAAAGGCACAAAAATAACAATAGAGGGATTCTATGGGGCACAGTAATAACAATATGGGGACAATAGTGGCACAACAATATTATTAAGGGATACAACTACAATAGTAATGGGGTAATCCCTAGTATTATAGGGACCTAACAGGCTAAGTTTAGGAACTGTGCACTGCACAGTCTCAATAGGAAAGGGAGAGGCTTGGGGCTTGAGACTACACAATGTTCAGTCTCACCATGGGAATATTGAGGGAGAGAATACACATTGTGCAGTATCAGAGGCTAAACACAAGGGTTGAGCCTTAGATTTGTTAAATGCGCAGTTGAAGATGGCAACTACTGGCCAAGTAAGAGCATAACTTCCCAGGAAAGAGATGGAAAAGTGGCAAATCTGTGTGATAGTGAATGCAAGAGTGTATATCTAATGAAGGTTAATTTAGATTAGTGAGAATCAAGTGAAAAATATCAACATGAAAAAGGAAAAACAACCATGCACATGGAGGTGTTGTAACAATGACCACTCATGGGCAAAAAAAAAGAATATGATGTGACACTTGTAAAAAAGTGAACAACAGACTGAACCAACACTTGTATAAGTTAAAGCACCAACTAATATGAAAATAAACAAACAAAACAACACTCATAGAAGCAAAATGACAAAATGAGACATAAAAAGTGATAAAAGACGATAAAATAAAAACTCACCCCGAAAAGCGTCGCAAACTTCACTGAAGGCTCCTTGATCTCCTTGGGAAGGCTAGAGCTCCAAGATTGAATGTGAAAATGGGTTCTAGGGGCATCTAATATATAGATATATTCTAGGCTATGGTTTATGATGTGCCTAAAATCAAGGAAAAAGTGACACTTGGCAAAAAAGAAAAAAAATAACCACTTGTGCCACTCTTTGGGAAACTAATTGTCCACTCCCTATTTTCTAGGGATTGTTTTTTTTCTTTTTTGAGAAACTAGTTATTCACACTACCAAGAAGAATTGCACAATTCTCAACCACAAGGGGCTGGGAAATTTGTTGGCTTAGTGAACTGTGTAGTTTCTGAGGGTAGGAGAAGATTTTGTACAATTATTGAGCTCAAGGTTGGCTTGCCTCTTAGGATTGCACAGTTTCTAAGATCAAGGCTATCCTGCCTCTCAAGATTCCGCAGTTCATAACCTCAAGGCTAGCTTTCCTTCAATGATTACGTAGTTTCTGAAGGGAAGACTAACAATGCTGCAAGGTCAAGGCAAGAGATGGCTTGTGTTTGAAAAAGTTCAGATCGAGGTCAAAACAAAACAGCACAAACATTGCATGGAAGGATAAGTCTTTAACATAGCATGAATACTTGACTACAATGAATGATGAGCTCCTTTGGGTAGAAAGGAGGCTCAAAAATCTAAGCATGGGAAAATTTCTGGAGGGTGGTTGTAGCAGCTACAACAGGTAACTTGAAGCTTACACATATCAATGGAAAGTTTCCTCGCTCTCGATGACAGGTCCACATCATTGGCCATCAACTGAAATATTTTGTTTGGTGTTTGACTTCAACTCATCTACTCACACTGCATAGATTGTACTATGGTACCTTGAGATCCATTAATATCGTCAATGGTTTCTCTCGTGTCTATTAATAAATTACATCATGGGTCGGTAATTAGATGGTGCCTACCATGTTTGACTCTATCTCATTTATTCGCATGGCTAGACTCATACTAAAAAGTGATTGAGTGAATGTGATAGAATACCCCGGATCTAGTTCCATCCATCTGGGCTGTGATTTCAAGATTAATACAAGATTACAAAGTATTATGGTTATGATCATTCAAATAGTCCTCCAAGCATGGGTCCACACTCTGTCATCAGTGGGTGAGACTACTTGATCATTGTACATGTAATATTGGCTTATATGTTGAGCATGAGTATGCCTCCCTCAACAATGATATTGTGATGATAATATGTATTGTAACATATGGTGATCTTTACCAATTTGTTCTTGATTTGAGCTTGTCACAAGGTAAAGCATTTCAGTCTTGAGCCATTGCTTTTGACTTTGTACTTTAGGAGAGAATATATTATAGTCCATTTTGTCACATCATCCCAAAAGGCCTACAAACCAGATCAATCAATATAATTGAACATTTTTTCATAATTCCTTCACAAAGCCCTAAGCATCACTTCTCCAAAAAATTGAGTTTCTGGGACAAATTGCTCAAAAACACTATTTTTAGCCCCAATGCACATTGCATGTTTGGACACCTTCGTTCAATGCATTTTACATATCTAAGCACTAGCGTTGATCAACACATGTTTCTCCCTTTTGTAGGTGCACTAATTCTAGAAATATGGGAAAATAAAAAATATCTCTAAAGCTTCCTCTTCTAGAAGCTTCTAAAGTAGTTTTTATCTATTTACCATGGATAGAGAGCTCGAATTCCTATATGATCCTATCTTGGATACCTTATATCTTATCCCTTGAGCTCATCCTCTCATCATATGTGGATCTCAAGCCTAGAATGGTAAATCATAAATTATCACTCTAACCTTATATATTTACTGCCTTCCATAGAATCCAGGTTGGCTCTTGGAGATTGATAATGCCCTCATGTTGTTACTTTGAACCTAAAGGAGTCACCATATTCATGAATTAGGGTTGAATTTGAGGTCTAATTTATGACAAGGAAGGACAAGTAAACTTGGGGAGACATGTACAAAGTCCACTACTATTTATGGTTGTAAACTCTCTCCCATATTTGTTAGTACAAAGAGTATCTTGTTTTCCTATATTTGTTGTGTTATGTTTTCACTCATGTATTTTAATGCCATGTTGATTCATTGAATATAGATTTTATATTATGTTGCGTGGATGTTGTGGATCCTTTGCTTTTTTCAGTCGTGTGTGCAAGTTCTAATTATAACACTTGAAGCTAGAATTGGAGCTTACAAGCGAGGAGGAAAGGAAAGCTTACTCCAGATTTCAGGTAGGATTCTTTCCAAATTTCTAATTTCTCTAAGGAAAACTCGAACATTTTTTTCTTATGTTGTTCTAGATCAAACCACTAGATCTAGGGAATTCACCTGTGTCTGCAATCATGAAAATTCTTAATAATAGTTGTCATGAACAAACTTTTTTAATAAATAGACATGAAAAACATTATGCACTTTTATATGGCTGGTAAGTGCTAGCTGATAGGCCATCAACCCAACTCTAGATAGTATCTCAAAGGGACCATAGAACCTTGGTGCTAATTTAGCACATGTTCCTAGTCTCAAAGTGATCTTCTTTGGTTTTACTTTGCTATACACATGTTCTCCCACTTTGAATTCCTTGTGTATTCTCTTTTGTTCTGTGTGGAGTTTTTGTCTATCTTGTGCAATTTTCAAAATTTTCCTTATTTTCTTTACTACCTATTCCATTTCCTGAAGGATGCTAGGGCCTAACACCAACCTCTCTTCTAGACGACTCCAACTTAAATGAGTGTGACACTTCCTTCCCTATGCCACCAGTTTGATCAAAATTGGATTCTCCAAGAAAGAGTTATGCACAATCTCCCAAGATGATCGGATATTTTTAGAAGAGCGAAATTGTATGAAGTGCCACATGTCACTATTTTGACCTTTAGATATAAAAAATATACATAGAAAACTACAATCCATCTTGTTTCTTAGCTTCTTACGAAATTTCAATATGATGCTCAGAGTGAAAGTTATGAAGATTTTCCCAAGGTCATCTATTTAAGATGTAATTCGGGATTCTACAAAAACACTAAATTCCTTAGATCATATATCCAAAAATATAGTGAGACAAGATCTAAAATCTAGGTTGCTTTCTTCTCAAATGGGTTTTTGGTTTAGCTTCTAAAATGTCGCAGTGAACAAGTTATAGTGCAACTTCCATGATGACATGTTTCAGATGAAATTCTAGAGCTTGCAAAAACCATAAGTTCCTCAGATCATATCTCTGAAAATATAGAGATACAAGATCTCAAATTCTGACCCAAGGTTTAGCAAGATTGTGTCTCAAATGGGTTTCTTTTTTAGCATATGAAACATCTCAGAAAAAGTTATAGCGAAAATGCCACGATGACCTGTTTAGAGCAGAAAAACCCTAGAATCCAAAGCTCTAATACCAAATGTTATGAAACTAGCTCACAAAAAGATAGAAAAGATAGATCAACACCTTAGAATTCAGCCTCTTCGAGGGGGGAACCTATTTTACATTACACAAATGAAAAATTCTTGGATGATACAAATGACAAGACCTCCTTTCTATATATAGGAGTCTAAGGGGTCATAATATAATCAGAGCTGACATAACAATAATGATGTAAGGGCACAATAATAACAATAGTGGGCTTCTATGGGGCACAATAATAACAATATGGGGACTACATGGGCACAACAATATAATAAGGGGTTTGTACTAATAACAATAAGGAGTTACACTAGTAGTATAGGGACCTAACATGCCCCTCTCCTTCAAAAAGTGTTGTCCTCAACGCTTGAGTAGTTCTTGATTCATAACACCATGGTTTCTAGGGTTCGACAACAACATCATGTTAATTTCCAAATTTTATTATGGGTCCAATTACACAACTTTCCTCTTCCTTTCTTGCACCACAAAGTGCTAGAAGGAATTGGGAATTCTCCGGGGAAGTATGTAAAGATGGATCTATATAGAAATTCAAAGTGAGTTTTTACCTTTGCTAGGATCTATGTTGAAGTATACCTTAGTAAGGGTCTACCTGATTGTATTCGTTTGATTCATAAAAATATTTAGTGGATGGCTTGTTGATGCCATATCTTCCTTCAAACTAGACATCTACAAAACACATGTCCAAAGGCAAAGAAATATCCAAAAAGGAACAAGAAACATCCCCAAAAACCAAAGGGTTGGAAGTTTCGGGAACAATTCCCCTGAGATGAATAGGATAATGGAATAAATGAGAACTCCATGGCTACTCATAAAACAAAAGAAATATATGTGGCAAAAGGGCTTGATCAGACCCAAAGAACTCAATTGACAAAAGCAATAACAACTACTATTCCAGTACAAAAAAGTGAAGCACCTCCCTCTAAAAAGGAAATGGGAGGCACCAAAAGACCTCATTTATCAGAGAGTTTGGACTAAGACAAAGAGGGCTCTTCGAAGGGGGAAGAAAATCAAATGGTAACTATGGAAGATAATCAATTGGCTATTGTAAATGCCACTCCCAATTAAGGGGTATGGCAAAAGGTAGAGAAAAAGAAAGAAAGAAAAATTTAGTTAAGTGTCCTTACACTTGTGCCCAAACTATAAATTTTTAATAGTTGTTTCATTGACCTTCGTTTAGTGGAAGAAGCTTTATTTTGGGAGATCTGAGCTCATATTTTTAGGATTTTTAGCTGTTGTGATTGAATTCCCTCAAGTATATGCAAAATGTACTTTTGTCCCTGTTTATAGGTTGAATAGAATTACAATTTTTTCTTCGGAAAAAAACATAGTGTATTAATAACCATATATTAATACATTAGTTTATAAATTATCATTATAATATTATAATATATTTGAATGTTATATAACATATTTGAATGTTATGTCAGGTTTATATGACTAGATTTTATATTAATAGTTTAATATATAGGATTAAGAAAGTTTTTTGTTTTTTTTAGAATGGCCATTTCCACAGTCAATAAATTCTTATTGATGAGGACTTCTGGAGAATTGATGAGGACTTCTGGAAGGGAAGTACAACCATTGATCCATTCTATGGTAACTTGAGAGTCTCCAAAGATATGAATCGATTCAATATTGAGTCCTTTTGCACAATATAGAAGCCCACATAGGGTAATCACCTCAACCCGACTGTTTTAACCATTACCACAATTCCAATAAAAATGAGATTGGAGTTCCCGCGAAACCTTGATGTGAAAACCACATCCACATCACCCACCTTGGTTAACTCCATCAAATTAATTGACCATAAACATAACATTTTATGTAGCTACCAATATTCTAGTAGGTTTGTCCTTATAACACTTCCGAACATATTCACCATACAGAGCGTTTGTCTTGTCACAAATACAATGAATGTCAAATGGAAATTCCTCAAATATTAGGGTATTTCTACCCCTCCATATGCCCCAAATGATAAAGAGAGGAAGAAATCAATGCTCTCTACAATGAAATATCCACCATTTGAAGCATGTCTCCAAAGATGTGAATGATCATCCAACATTTATGTTTGGGTTATGCAAAACTTAGATCCATATGCAAGAGGCGAAATGGCACTAAATGAAAAGTTGGAGCACATTTTCTAAAGCACCCTTGCATAAGTAGTACCTTCCAAGGCCTTCAAAACCTCGCTTGCACAAATTTTCCTATGTGAGGATCTTGTTTTTCCAAACAAGCCATCCGAAAATTTTGATATTTAAAGACATATTCGATGACCATACAAATTTGAACAAACATGTGTCCTCGTGTTCCTGCAGGGAGTGGGTAATGTGATTGTACACCTTTGAGACCACCAATTGACTTTAGCAAAGGATGCCCTTCCAACATAGGTTGCCCTTGCTCTCATTAGAAGAAATACATTCCATTTTTAATTTTTATATGTATATTTCCCATATCGTTGCATTTTCTCCAAATAGGCCCACTGCCACAACATCTTTCCAAATGGGATATATATCCATTAAGTCATATCCTTATCGAAATCTGTGAGATGAAGAATATATCCTTGTCATGTAAAAAAATTTTAACTCCAAGAGGTAACAAGTGGTTTCCAAACATATTGTGGATGGGGTCGATCCCAACTAACAACTTTGAGTCACTACCAATCTCCCATAGCATATTTTCAAAATGCCAACTTTCCATTTTTATAAATCGAGAACCATTTTTTATGGAGAAAAAAATAGACCTGTACCAATCCATAAAATAGATCTTTCTCATATACTTTTATTTTATAATTACCTACCAAATACCACTTCAAGTAACGATCCACTAAAAAATCTTAGTAAGTAAAGCCCAACCGAAAATATTGATGTATTTTAAACCCTAACCACCATATTCCTTAAGTTCCATAATATCATCCAACTGGGCCAAATGCAGTTTTTCCGCAAGTCCCTTTGGCCCATACCAGATTAAATTCATAATGATGACTTCATTTGTTTAATTTTTTTTTTTTCTAGCTAGCAGAAATAAATGCATCCAATAAACTGATACATTTTGGAGCACCGATTGGATGAGAATATATCTTCAACCTATTGATAGACACCTTTGAACAAAGAGAGATAGCTTGCACTCAAACTTGTTAATAAGCCATTTCCAATCCCTAAGATGATATTTATTTGTCTTCAACTTGAAACCAAGGTAGGAGAAACCTTCTTCAAGGGTTTTTGTATCGAAAACAAAGATATTAGCAATATTTATAATAATGTCTTGATTGTTGAACACTTGTATAATGTATTGATTAGATATAAACTAGAAGTATACCCAAAATTTGAAATGATGAGAAAAAGTTGCTTCCATTGATACGTGGAAACTTGTCCAAATAAGAGCACATCATTGCCGAACATTGAGTGTGTAACAAAGACATTTTTTGTTACTTGTAGACCATTGAAGCATCCATAAGATTTTTCCTCCATAATTTTCCTGCTCAGCCCATTAATAAACGAAAAAAAATAAGGGAGATAATGAAAAACCCTTGCAAAGACCTCTTTAAGCCCTAAATAAATAAGATGAGACACCACTAATTAGAACCACACAGTTTATAGAGGATACATAGGCCATGATCCAACCTACGAGCCCAATCTTGAACATAATCATCTGGAGGAAATTATAATCTACAAAGTCATAGGCCTTATGTAGATCCAACTTTAAAACTATATCCTCTTTTTTATGGGTTTTAATCAAGTGGATGCATTCTTGAGCGATGGCTATTACATATTGAATCTTTCAAATCTGTAAGAAGCCAAATTGTCCTACAAAAATGTTGGTAGATAACTTCTCCTTGAAACTGATTAACAATAATTTTTGAAATCAATTTATAAGTGATATTTTACAATGAAATAGGATGGAAATCCTAGAAAGAGGATGAATAAGATGTTTTGGTGATCAATGCTATGAAATTTGCAATGAATGTACCAACAACATTCGTAGCCACTATGGATTCTGTTATCACTTAGAATTTTCTCAAGGTTAAAGAAAGAAATTTCCAAGGTAACCACAAACCAATCTGTACGCGAAAGAGGGCTCTCTCTTTATGATTTAGCTTTGTTTGAAAAGATTTTAGGCTAGTTCTTAATGTTTAGGATTGTTTGTTTTGATTGGGTGGTGGAATTAAGAAGACAAATGGGCAGAGCAAATATTTAGGCCATTGGGATATGCAGTCAAGTATGAATGGTTTATCAAGATGTGATTAATCATCGAGGCAAGAGTTCACAAGGCAAGCTAGCATAGCAAGGACAAATTTGAAGGTTTCAATGGATGAAAATCTTAACCAGGGCCAAAGGCAATGAAGAATCTTTAACAGGGGTTAAGATGAAGAAGGAAGGTTTGGAAAGTAGCAAGGGAAATTAAGAATCCTGTACTAGGGGCCAATAGAGGGAATGAATTACAGAAGTAAGAGAGCAACTAAGAATTCCCAAACTTAAGCAATTTAGTAGAAAACATTAAATAAGAAAACAGTTAAAATAGAGAGAACTTAAGCTAATTCTAATGATATTACTCCTTGTTTGCTTTTAAGAATTATGAGAAACACATGACATTTCATAACATAAATAAAAACAGTAATCAAACTCAGAGAAGTGATACTTATTTGTTTTCCATAGTGCACATGAATCGAGTGAAATGTCCTCAGCTTTATTTAATCCAGTAAACCAGTCCAACCTTGATTACAATAGATCCTTTAGCTCAAAACAAACGTCTACAGAAATGCTTGTTAATCCACCCAAAATACTTCAAATGAAGAAATATTTATACTAATTCTAAACTGAAATATCTTGAAGAAATATCAAGATTGACTTTACAAATAGCTCAAACTGTTTTACAATAATAGAACTTAAATAAAGGACATTCATAAATAATGAATCTATTTGGTACTATGTTTATGGATTTATGGCGACAAAGAAGTGAAATTCAAATTTGATAGCAACTCTTAGTTGATGATGAGGCATCTCAGTCACTAACTGCATCCTTCCTTTGTGCATTCTACCCCAGAAATTTTGCAAACTTAGGGTCCAATGATATGCTTGTATATCTCAATCCGAGATAGATATGTAAAAAGTGAAAGAGGTTATTGTAGTTAAGAATGTTTTTGAGATAAACCTCTCTCAGTTTCACCAAAATTCATCTCCATATGTTCAAAATATGCTCTGCAAAAAGATGTCAAAAATAGGACTTTGCACAAACTGAAACATAGGCTGTGAAGATATGCACTTATCTACATTTTGGTAATACCTGTGTAAAAAGAGAGATAGGTTTTTGTAGATTGGCCTGTTAGGAACAGAAAACTCCTCTAGTTTCTCAAAATACTTCTTACATTGGACACAATAATTTGTGCAAAACTATGACATAAATAGGAAATTTATGAAGAATGTACCATTTCTCCTCTGATTTCATCTTTTAACCTTAAATTTCTTTTAACTGTTTTTTCACTTTTACTTTGGATAAACTTAATTGTTGCTGGTGAAAGTGTTCTCATCTCTATTTAACCCTTACTGCATCCATGTTTACTTTTACTGTTTACTGTTTACTTTTACCACTCTATTTTTTCATCTGTCTTCACTTTGATATGAATTTGTATGCTCTGTAATTGTCTTCCTTACTGTTTATCTTCATGCTAGCTGATTTACTTGATTTGGCCTTCAATATGATACTCGTTAATCCTAACACACTTTGACTGTTCTTTACTGTGTCCTTTTAACTTCACTGTATATTTTAGGTTTTTACTGTTTATTTCAACAATAAATCCTTTTAATTCCATGTTTCCCTCTGCTTCTCTTTTAACTGTATGTTTTATTTTCCATCTCTATTTGAATAGACCTGATAACAATCTCAGAGTAAACAGGTCTTATGACTAGTATTAAGACTGTTTATCCAAGGCTACGGTCTTTTGATCGCCTGTAAAACAAAACAAAATATTAGGAAAACGTTGGGTTGACAGGGAGGGTAATTAATGGCTTTGGTTAATGCTTTTCTGGGTGTGCACAGTAGTCTGCAGTAGCTTGAAGTTCAGTAGTTGATGGTGGTTGACGATTGGGAGCAAGTTGCTGGTCCGGATGTACTTTGTGCGTGCATGGGAGGTCTAACTTTCCTTTCTCTATAAAAAGACAAACAATGGATGTTTTTGTTTTATATGCAAAGTCAATGTCTTTTGGCGGGTTAACGAAAACGACAGTTGGCTTTAACTGACTGATGGGACAACTTTGTTGTTTAGTGGAGGCGGTAAGTGGGAGTGGTATTGGTTTTCATCGAACAACTTTTGGGAGGCTAGTGGTTTTGGAGGAGGGTTGCACGGTGCCATAGACTGGCTGACACGTAGCATCGGCAAAATGTCAAAAACCACTTACATCATGCATTTAAAGTTCGACCAAAAGGCTCGCGCGATATATGTGATAGTCGTCGGATCTAGGAAGGCTGATTAGATAGTTGTTGACATCGGTAAGTGGTGGAGGTTTAATGGAGGGGCCCAATTGTAATTAAAAGGTCTTTAATTATGTTGGGGGCGATGTGATTGGCGGGGAGGTTATTAATTAATCTGGGTGATTAATTAATCCCTTTTTAATACAGCAGGGGTTCGGTTCTTAATTAATCATGGTTCGACTAATTAATCCAATTTATTTAATTTTATTTTGGTTTATTTTGCAAACCATGGGAGGGGATATTTATTTATTTTTGGATTTTAACTAATAATATGGGAAAGCGTTATTGTTGTGGGAGTTAAATAACAAAAATAAAAGTTAATATGAATATGGCAAGGAAAAAGCACTAAGCAAATGTTTCCGAAAATTTATTTCATCATATAACATTATAACTGAGGCTGAAATGTGTTTGGGGGGTTTTTATGAAGAACCTTTATTTTCCTAAGTAAAATAATGATTTTACTTAGGAAAAGCATTTGAAGGGAATGAATGAATCATGCAGGGTTTTGGCACTTAGGCCTTACAAGTTATTGGGCCGAGGGTCCGGTCCCTCCAGAAATCAGAGAAATGATCTGAGCCCCTTTAACTTTCAGGTTGTTGGTGCCTTTAGTACTTATGGGAAATTAGTAAAATTTAGGGAAAAATGAGTGAGGAGGTTAATTAGTTTGACTTTGATTCCTGATGTGACTGTCTTCATTGTCATCCATGCTTTGTCCAAGTGATGAAAGCAAAAGATTTAAGCTTTTAACTTAATCATTCATCATACATAAGTCTGCAACCAATCATCTACTTACCCACCTACTCATCCTACCATTTTCTCTTCTTTATTACGGTGCACTTAAACTGGCAAACCCTTATCAAACTTTTCTTTTCTTTTACATTGGAAATCTATCTAAGTCTAGCCTTATTACATCCAAGGGCTTAGATTAAACTGTTGAGATCCTTTTATTCACTCTAAATATCTATTTATCTACCAAGATTAAACAGTTTGGTCAGATTTTATTCTCTATCTCTAAGCATGAAATTCAAAACATGGAATAAACAAGATTAAACTTTTTTGGTTACCATGGATTGTGGCATAAGTAACAAGTTGCACACAATCATTATTGTACAAAAAATAAAAGAGTAGTGGCATTTGGACTTGCACACTTTCCTAGTCTTTTTCTTTTTCTTTGGGGTTCATTTCCAAATAGGATGAGGAGCATACTTAACATCAGGATAGAAATCACTCATGAAGAGTGACACCCTTGGAGATTCACCATGAGTCAAAGTTATTGAAAAGGATGATGGTGACTAGTTTGTATACCATGTGTCAGTGTGACCATAATATGGTGACTAGCTAATGATAAGATATGCCATGTGTCAGGTACCGACTGGGATATGGCAACTAGTTGATGTTGATGATTTACCATGAGTTGGTAATTAGATGATGTTGTTGATTTAAAATGTGTCAAAGATGTTTTGATCAGATTATGAATTATGACAAATTTGGAAGTACTTGTGAGCACACTACAACAATGATAAAAGTTTGACGTCTAAAGACCTACTATAGATGTCAAGATGAGTCATTAGAGCAAATTTTTCTTAGTCCTGAATATAAAGATTGCTCTCTTCAATACTGAGGATCTTGACAGTAAAGTGACCATGAGGAGATCATAACATGGAATAATCTTAACATCATTGAAGTTGTCTATAAAGGTCTTGGAGATGCTTGGATACTTTCTTGTAATCAAAATCCTAGGTGCATTTGCAATGAAGTCGGGTTTGATAAAGGTTTGCATGCATAGAATACTATAATGGGAGTTAACTGATAGATGAATTCTTGAATCATTAGAATGAGTGTTATGCATCATCACTGCAATCTTGTTTGAAGTATACTTAGATGATCTCGTATCATCAAAAGATAAGATCAATCAGAATTATGAAGACTTGCATCATAATATTTTGATATACCAAAGGTACATGGCTCTAGAAATAGAGGGAGAAGAAGTGGAAGAATGAAATGAAGCCTGTGACAAAAGTATTTTTTCTAGAATCAAGATTTGAAGATCTAAGATGAAGAGGGAGTAGAAAAATAAGAAATATGCATGTCTGTGACTAGAGATGGGAGAATAGAAGATTCTCCAAGTAAGAGGGATATTATATTTTGCTCCAGTTGTCGAGACTTTGAAGAAGTATCATAATTTAAGAAGGACTTATGGACTCATGTGGAGAAACTATGATATGTTGTACTAAAGAAGTGGCAAAAAAAAAAACTTATGTTAGCTTCAGAGGGAGCTCAAAGTGATCATCGTAGAATATGTCTTAGATTAAGAGGGAGTTGGCCATTGAATGTGATCTCGAATTGATGAATCTTGATGAAATATTCCTTGCAAAATTTTGATGATGATAGGCAGCTGATTGATTTTTTAATGAACTTGGCAATGAGCTTAGGCTACTGGAATACTCTGACCCTAATTGGGTTGAAAGTGTTATCGATGGAAAGAGTACATCTAGTATATATTTTTTATTGGGCTCAACAATGGTTTCTTGGATGAGCATGAAAGAATATTCTTTGAAACTTAATTCTACCGAAGTTGAATATATGGCATCCTATGCAATTTGTTGTGCAAAAATTTGGCTTCAGAAATTGCTTGTCAGAATGTTTGGGCAAGTGCTAGAATCGACCATGATATTTTTTGACAGTCGAAGAAAATTGGTATCAAGTACCACTACATTTGTTATATGGTAATAAAGGGAGCAGTGAGGCTCCAAATATCTCCATTGATGAGCAACTGACTGATATTCTCACAAAGCCTCTGTCTTAGGCGAAGCTTGTATACTTTAGAGACAAGCTTGGACTAGTGGAGAACTCCTTTATTAGTGAGTTGGAGAATTAATGTGACATCAACAGCATCATGAATCAGACTATTTATGGATAGACAACAAGGGTATGGCTCTAACTGTTGGTGACAATAGGAGCATGACCCAAACTGTTGATAAATGTACAATAGGGGTACGGCTTAGACTATTAGTGACAATAGGAGCATGACATGGATTGATGATGGATAGACAACATGATTATGGTTCGAATTGTTGGTGATAATAGGAGCATAACTTGGATTGTTGATGGATGGACAACATGGGTATGACTTGGACTATTGGTGAAAACAAGAGCATGACCCAAACTTTTGATGGATGGAAAATAAGGGTATCTACCTGAGTGTTGGTGACAACATGATCATGACACATATTGTTGATGGATGGACAACAAGGGTATGGCTCAGAGTATTGGTGACAATAGGATCATGAACGAGACTGTTGATGGATGGACAATAGTGGCATGTATCAAAATATTGGTGACAATAGGAGCAGGACCCAGATTGTTGATGGATGGACAATAGGGGTATGGCTCATATTTTTGTTGACAACAGAAGCATGAACCAAACTATTAATGGATGGAAAACATGGGTATGGATTAGACTGTTATTGACAACAGAAGCATGAACCAAACTATTAATGGATGGACAGCAAGGGTATGGCTTAGAATGTTGGTGATAATAGGAACATGACCTGAACTGTTGGTGATATAGCATGAGGGACAAACATTCTTGAAAGTAATGGTATTTGAGGCTTAAACATGTACGTTTTAACCCCGTACAGAAATTACTTGCATACAAATTCTAAAACACAGAAAATAAGCAATGCGAGAGCATAACACATAAAACACATATACACAAAGATTTTCCCCTGGATCCCAAAACCAAGACTACCAGCTTGATGTTTTTCATTATATTCCTTTCAATGTTACAATACATATTTATACATGCTGAAGCAACTAATACCAATGACCGAAAACCATCACGTCCAAAACCATGGACCAAAAACCATAGGTAGGTTTACCCCACCTAATATAGGGTCCAAAATTTTTTTCCCAGGGCACTGCCCCAGACCCCGTAGAGGGGGGCTAGATGTCCCCATCAAACCCCCCCACTACGCAATCCGTACAACGAAGTGGGGGCTCCGCCCCCCCTCTAACCCCCTATTTAGTATGTAGGTTAGTCATGGAAAGAATATAACACAACCCAACATTCTCCCACTTCTTGTTTTCTTTCCACAAGGGGTCACAGGAGAGCTTAGTCATTTTTCCAGCCCTAAAATGTCCATTGTTTCTCTACACCAAGAGAACTTCTCAGAGCTCACAGATTTTGTCAATGCATCTGTAGTGTTCTTCAAAGTGTCCACCTTTATCAGCAACACCTTTTTGTCTTCTATCATATCCCTCACAAAGTGATACTAAATATCAATGTGCTTTGTCTTTGAATGACAAGCAGAGTTCTTTGCCAAGAAAATTGCACTTTGGCTGTCATAGTCTATCCTTATAGCTCCCTGTACTAACCCCATACTTGAACACAATCTCTGCAACCAAACTACTTCCTTGCTTGCATGAGTGGTTGCCATGTATTCTTCCTTTGTAGTTGATAGTGACACTACAGATTGTTTCTTACTCATCCAACTAACTGCACCTCCAAATAGGTTAAACACATACCCACTTGTAGATCTTCTCTGATCCAAATCTCCAACCTAGTTTGCATCAACAAAGCCACAGATATCCAACATTATGTCTAATCCTGGTCTTCCTTGGTAGCATAAACCATAATCACTAGTGCCACGCAAATACTTGAAAACTTGCTTCACTTCTGTTCAGTGCTCCTTCCCTAGTTTTGACATAAGCCTGCTCAATACTCCCACTGCATGTGCAATGTCTGGTCTAGTATAGACCATTGCATACATCAGGCTACCAACTGCACTTGCATAT
>APFE030710175.1:56992-89384 GCA_000404065.3 Pinus taeda | reverse complement strand
CATATTTATACATGCCGAAGCATCCAATACCATGGACCGAAAACCATCGTGTCCAAAACCATGGACTGAAAACCATAGGTAGGTTTGCCCAACCTAATATATGGTCCAAAAAAAAATTTCCCGGGGTGCTACCCTGGACCCTGTAGAGGAGGGCTACCCATCCCCTTCAAACCCCCTGGACAAGGGGGTTGCTGGTCCCCTTGTGACCCCCCAAATTGGCACAACAAAGGGGGGGCTTTGCCCCCCCTCTAACCCCCTAGTTCACAACGTAGGTTAGTCATGGAAAGAATATAACACAACCGAACAAGACACTCGTGGAGTAGGTGCCTCTTCAGCATCATGGCCTAGAGAGAGGACTTTGGATTTGGGACATTGGTTTCCCTAGGGTTTGAACATGGGGGATGAAAACCCTAAGCTAGTTAGAGTACCATGAGGTGAGGTGCTCACCATATCATGGTGACTAGTTGACTAAGTACCATCGACTAGGAGTGTTAACCTAGGTTGTGGTACATTTTGATGATGATGTTGATGTAGGTAAAATATATTAGCCTAGATAAATATGTCATTGATGATCTTTTAGTTTATTTTTAGAAATATCATGTATATCAAATTAGGGATATTGTACTTGTGTCAAGTACATTGACCAAAATTAGGAAAATGGTTTTGCAGGTTATGTGGTAGCCTTGAAATATCCTGCTCAGATCTCTGAGAGAGTTGCTTAGATATCTAAGAGAGTTGTTTGGATCTCCGTTTAGAGAGAGATGCTCTAATCTATGAGATAGATACTCAAATATCTATTTAGAGAAAGCATGTTTTGGCATTCGACCTAGATTAAGTCTGTTTGGAGTTTCACTTGGACTATGTGCACTAGTCATGTAGTGATGAATATAGACTAGTCTAGATGCCATGAAGTTGAGGGGCCCACCAGATCAAGGTAACTAGTTGATATTGATCCTATATGATAGGTATTGAGTCGACGACATGATTGTTATAGGTCAAGAGGGTTGACCTAGATGTTTTTGATGTTGATAATTATGCTAATGATGTTGATACGGATATAATCTTGATCCTTCCTTAGATAAACCTTTCGACTTGTAGACATCTTAATAGAAATTATGAATACCTTCCTAGCTAAGGGGGAGTGTTGAAGAATGTAGTTATGACCAGTCTTCATAATCCTTGATGTATTTATAATACTATGTAAAAATGTTAGGGTCCAACCCTAACCGCTTTATTTATGTAATACGGTCGAGTGGTATTTATAGTTAGTTAAAGAGTCAATAAAGTTGTATTAATAATTATAAGTGGTTGACCTGCAAATAAGAAAGGGACCATAGTTAGTTGCAAATGGGCCATGGTATTAGATATATGGTATTGAGAGAACCACGGTAATGACCCATGTTATTGTATGTATGAATCCTATATAAAGGATAGAGGCTCCCCATTGAGGGATATCGATTCTTATTTTGTAATCGAGCTATGCTTTGTTGGAGGTTGCCTCCTCAAAGAGGCAAGTGAACATTTCTTTCATCTATGAATAATAAAATACTTATTGTTTTTCTCATTTTGTTCTGTGTTCTGGGTTGTATTTCTTTGCATATTTGGTATTCTGAAATTTCTTGCAGGCCAAGAGCATAACAAGTGGTATCAGAGCACTTTCCAAGGCTGATGGTACCTCCATTTTTGGCAGAATTTATTTTTTTTATTTATATATAAATATAATATTATATATAATATGAATATAATATATATATTATAATATATAATATATATTATATATTTATATATATATAATTTTATTTTATTTATTTATTTTTATTTTTTATTTTTATTTTTTTTTTTTTATTTTATTTTATTTTATTTTATTTTCTCAGGTTAGAGACATGTTTCGGTGTCTTTAAACCATGGGATTTGTCATTGAGTGCATAAACTTATGGATTTGGGGAGGCATGCACATAGGAAATACAAGAGGTGGTCACATTTGTTGGACTCCCTTGGAACCCCTGTGGGTACCCCTTCGAGTAGTAGCTCATTAGATAGAACCGCACATGGATTGCCTTCCATGTACCCTCTAGGTATATCGGAAGCCCCCCAAGGTTCACCAAAAAACTAGCCTTAGATAAACCATCGGTTGTCTTACTGCTACAATACACCGAGAACAACACTCGAGGAGATTACTCGTGCGTACAATAGGGTAGTTAGGTTGTATTGCTAAGGGTATGGTTGATCCTCCTTAGTTAGTGCCCTGAAAAATTGGGCCGAGTGCTATTATTGGACCCTTATGTATATTGTGATCTATAGCACCTGACACTCCTTTCAGACCATAGTTCCCTTGACTCTTTGAAGATCGCCCATTATCTTATTTGCTAGATCAGATCTAGCAATTAGGGTTCTGTCGTTGCCACAACAATAAGATCTGCCAGTTGAGGTTCTACTACCACAATACCATTCAGATCTAGCAGTTGGGGTTCTGTCACTACTGCTTATAAGAGACTTAGCCCATAATAATTAGGATGACAAGCTGATCGCAGTGGTACCATTCACTTTTCAGCTTCAATTTTCGAGCGGTCCCAACTTTTTTCAAAGTGACGACAAGTGACCAAGATCTGTGTATGGTAGAAACCAGAGCTCAAGCCATGGCCAACGAGAAGATTGAGTGCCTTGAAAAGCAGTTGGATTCTTCTAAGGAACTAACAGACCATATGAGGGAATTCATGGAAAATTTCCAAGTGAGCAAGTCGGGGTTGCGTTTAGAGGTACATGGTCTTAATGAAGACCTTGAAGGAGAATCTATCCATCATATTCACTTCCATGGAAGTCACCAACATTCCTACCCTCAACCACCCAGGCTGGACATGTATAAATTTGATGGCTCTAATCCGACAGTATGGGTAGCACAAATGGAACAATATTTACTTCTAAATTCTATCTGATATGATGAAACTAAACTACGTGTGGGAGCCCTTTACTTGGACCAAGAGAGATGGCAATGGTGGCAGTGGCATCAGAAATGCTATCCTGGGAACATAACTTGGTAGGTGTTCTCAAAATATCTTTATGACCTCTTTGATAGAGACTCTAATTTTTTGGGTTTTCTTACTAAGCTCCGATAGACAGGCACAATAAAAGAATACATTGCAGCCTTTGAGACATTGGTCATCCACATAGAAGGTCTAGGAGATGAATTCTACTTGGAATGTTTTATAAGTGGTCTCAAAGAAGCCATCCAAGCACATGTCTGGATGCACCACCCACCTACTTGGATAGACGCTTGCAACAAGGCTATCGAAGTGGAACTTGATTTAGCTACCCAGTCTCCTCATCCAAATTTCATAGCCAAGGGACACCCCACCCAGGCTCAGGGCCCTACCCAAACACTTAAAGTTCAAAAGGTGTATCTAGGAGAAATGGTTGAAAGACAAAAACAAGGATTGTACTACTACTGTGATGACAAATACTCCCCTGGGCATAAATGCAAGGAACTCAAATTCTTTCAAATTGATGTTACTGATCACAACTCATCTGAGGAAGCCCCACCCCTTGAGGGACCAAAGGACGAAGTTGAGGAAACCCAACAAGACAATGAACTCCCAACTATGCCAGAGGAACCAGTTATCTCGCTACACTTTAGCAGGCATTTCTGTGCCCCAAACTCTCAAAATCAAAGGCTTTATTAAACATCACCTAGTAGTAGTATTGATTGATAGTGGCAACACTCATAACTTTATCCATCAGTGAGTCGCTGAAGCTTTTCATTGTTTTGTCAAGGTAGTCTCTAATTTCCAGGTCCATATCATTGATGGGGGGGGTAATGAAATGTTAGGGTCATTGTGAAAATATCAAACTTCAAATGGGAGACTACCACCTAAAGACCCACATGTTTGCGGTTAACATGGGTGGTAGTGACATTGTCTTAGGTGTTGAATGGCTTCGCACACTAGGCCCAATCACCATGGATTTCGAGGAGTTATATATGATATTTAAGCAGAATGACCACATGCATACCCTCCATGGACTCCAAGCAGGTGCTCCTTCTATCATCAGCTCGCATCGCATGGAAAATTTGTTGAAAAAGGGTCATCATGGAGTTATCACCCAGTTTAATTCCTTCTAGGCCATCAAGCTCACGACTCTTCATATTCATCCTGACATGTAATGGGTCTTGAATCGAAACCATCAGGTATTTGGAAAACCTAAAGATCTTCCACCCTCTAGAGGGGAACATGATCATAGCATCACTTTGGTCCCAGGGGCACAACCGCTGAATGTGCGGCCATGTCAATATACTTTCGCCCAAAAAAAATGAAATTGAAAAAATCATCAAGGAACTCCTTGAAGCCGGTGTCATTCGTCCTAGCATCAGTCCTTATTCATCACCAGTGGTCATGGTGATCAAGAAAGATGGGGAATGGACCATATGTCTAGACTTCAAGGCCCTCAACAAGCTCACAGTCAAAGACAAATTCCCTATCCCAGTTGTTGATGATCTGCTAGATGAATTGCAAGGTGCCCAATTCTTTACTAAGATAGATCTTCACTTTGGCTATCACTAAATACGCATGAGAGAAGTAGACATTCCCAAAATTGCTTTATGAACTCATGAAGGCCATTATGAATTCTTGGTCATGCCATTTGGTCTCTGTAATGCCCCATCCACTTTTTAAAGTGTCACAAATCACCTGTTGAAACCATATCTCCAAAAATTTGTCTTCGTTTTCTTTGATGAAATTATCATCTACAGCCTCACCTGGGAAAAACATCTTTAGCACGTATACTTGCTCTTGCAATTTCTCTAGAATCATAAATTATTTGTCATATTGTCCAAGTGCTCTTTTGGCATGGAAGAAGTCGAGTACTTGGGCCACACTGTGGGTCATGAAGGTGTTAGGGTGGATCCAAAAAAGATACAGGCAATGCAAGATTGGCTCCAACCAAAAATCTTGAAGAGTCTGAGGGGATTCTTGGGTCTCACTGACTACTATCGCAAATTTTTCTACAATTATAGTTGCATTTCTAGACCCCTTACTAACCTTCTCAAGAAAAATTCATTTCTCTGGACTGATGCAACATAACAGGCGTTTACGGCTCTTAAACTAGCCATGTGTTCCACTCCAGTATTGGCACTACCCGACTTCACCAAAGATTTTGTGATTGAATGTGATGCTTCAAGTACTAGTATTGGTGTTGTCCTAATGCGGGAAGGTCGACCCCCGGATTTCACCAGCCAACAACTGAGTGGGAAACATCTGGGACAATCTAGCTATGAGAAGGAGATGATGGCCATCTTACATGAAGTAGATACCTGGCAACCATACTTATTGGGGCGGCATTTCCAAATTTGCACAGATCATCAAAGCCTCAAATATTTTTTGGAGCAACATCTATCCTCGCCCCAGCAAAATAAATGGCTAGCCAAAATGATGGGATATGATTATGAGATAATTTACAAGAAAGGGTGTGACAATGTAGTAGCAAATGCTTTATCACGCCAATTTGAGGATGAAATTACCCTGCTATCAATCTTTCTTCCCATACCAGATTGGATTGAAGAAGCTCTCAAGGAATGGTTTTCACATCCCTCTCTGTCCCAACTCATTAATAACTTGAGAGAAGATTCTAATTACTCTGTTTGCTACTCTTGGAAGGATGAGATTCTTCCCTACAAGGATAGAGTAGTTATATCGCTGAAATCCACCCTCAAAATGCGCATTTTGGCAGAGTTGCACTCATCTCCCACTACAGGCCATGCAGGCTTTCAGAAGGCTTATGCTCACACTCGTCGTTCTTTCTTTTGGACAAGCATGAAAACTAGCCTTCTTACTTTTGTAGCTGAATGTGATGTGTGTCAACACCACAAAGGAGAAACAATAAAGTCACCAAGCACCTTACAACCATTGCCCATCGCTGCCTCAATTTGGACAGATGTTTCTATGGATTTCATTACTAGTCTTCCGAAGTCAGGCAACAAGTCAGTCATCATGGTGGTTGTGGACAGACTCTCTAAATATGCTCATTTTTGTGCTCTAACCCATCCATTTACCCCCACTTTGGTGGCTCAAGCTTTCATGGACTAGATCTTCAAACTGCATGGCATGCCCACTTGCATTGTGTCTGATTGTGACTCAACTTTTACTAGCAACTTTTGGCAAGAAATTTTCAAGCTACAAGGCACCCAACTCCAACTAAGTACTTCCTATCATCCCCAAACTGATGGTCAAACTGAAGTAGTCAAAAAATATTTGGAAACATACATAAGGTGCTTCACTTCAGAAAAGCAACATCAATGGGTACAGTGGCTACCTCTAGTTGAATGGTGGTATAATACTAACTATCATGCAACCACCAAGATGACTCCATATGAAGTAGTGTATGGTCAAATCCCACCTTCACCTACTTCTTATCTCCCTGGATGCTCTACGGTGCAAGCAGTGGATCAACTCCTACAGAACCGTGAAACCATGCTAGCCCGTCTCAAAGATAATCTCCATCAAGCTCAAAATCGCATGAAGAAACAAGCAGACCAACATCATTCAGAGCACACATTTCAAGAAGGGGATCAGGTATTCCTATGGCTACAACCATATAAGCAAACATTTCTCAAAGAAAAGGGCTACCAAAAATTAGCTCCAAGATTCTATTGACCTTATCAAATACTTCAGCGCATTGGAGCAGTGGCCTGCAGGCTAGCCTTGCCACCAACTGCAAAAATCCATCCAGTCTTCCATGTATCACGCCTCAAGAAAGTGGTGGGGAACAATTGCAAAATTCAAACCAGTCTACCTGAATTGGATGAAGAAGGTTCACTCTGGCTCCAACCTAAATAGGTCCTTGATACGCGAGAACTACATCTGTGTGGCTGCATCATCAAGGAAGTCCTCGTCAAGTGGAAAGATACCTCTCCAGAAGATGCGACCTGGGAACCAACCACTATTCTTTAGAAGTTTCCGCAACTTCAGCCTTGAGGACAAGTTTGTTTTTTATGGGGGAGGGAATGTTAGGATCCAATCCTTACCCCTTTATTTATGTAATAGGGTCAAGTCATAGTTATAGTTAGTTAAAGAGTCAATAAAGTCTGTATTAATAATTTTAAGTGGTTGACCCGCAATTAAGAAAGGGACCATAGTTAGTTGCAAACGGGCCATGGTATTAGATAGATGGTATTGAGAGAACCATGGTAATGATCCATGGTATTATATGTATGAATCCTATATAAAGGATAGAGACTCCCCATTGAGGGATATCGAGTCTTATTTTGTAACTGATCTCTACTCTGTTGGAGGTTGCCCCCTCAAAGGGGCAAGTGAACATTGGTTTCATCTTTGAATAATAAAATACTTGTTTTTCTCATTTTGTTCCTTGTTCTATGTTGTATTTCTTCGCATATTTAGTATTATGAAATTTCTCGCAGGTCAAGAGCATAACAAAAAACACAGAAGAAAATTAAATTTTAAATCAGAAGAAATAAAATTAAAAGAAGGGAACTCAACAAGACCACCTAAATTAAGATTCTGGAAAATAACTCATACTCACTTAAATATCATATTTACCATTAGTTAGTACGCACCATAATTTAAGCAAGTATTTTCATAAAAGATGGAATAGGAACAAAATTTAAGTAAATATACTTACCAAGAGTTATTGCCCACCATTATATTCATGATCTTCAACACTTTAACAAATATGAGTAAAAATGTAAATGTGCAGACTTAATAAAATTTAATTTATAAAGATATGTGATTTAATTTAAGAGACATGTCTCTTGGGTATAAAATACACTTGAAATTTTTCATTTTACATAATCACTTATCACACACATCTCTCTCTCTCTCTCTCTCTCTCTCTCTCTCTCTCTCTCTCTCTCTCTGTTACAGATCCATTGGGCACATCACTCCCATCATCCAGATTAGTGTTTTAGGGCTCATCAAACCCCAATTTCAGTTGCTACATGCCCTAAACCAGCGCAGGTAGGCCCATGTAAGGGTGCGTTGCATAGTAGTTGAGTCCATGCCAGGGTTCTCTGTAGAGCACTTAGGCCTCCTTTTACCTGCGCTGGGCGAGTTTGAGCAAAATTCACATAGGCTTTGGGGAATATTCTTATCTTTTGGAGTCATCTAGAAGGTTCCCTCACTTATCAACTCCTATGAGCTTGAAAATGGATGAGGAAAGAGTTAATATGCATCCTATCCTCTCATCCCTTCCTCCATCGAACTAATTCTAAGTATGAAAGGCCATTCAATACCACCATTTATGACAAAACCTCCTTCATCTCCCTATAAATTGACCACTCATCTAAGTGATCAAGGGTTGGAATATGTTGAATTATAAGGATATAATTTTGCTATGAGAATTGGCTTTGAAGCAAGTATTGTAATGCTACAAGTTTGTCATGCTTTTGATGTGATGTGGATGGGATCCAAGCTAGAAGAATGAATTTGAATTAGACACAATGGTTGTAATTCCTTCTTCTATTCAATAAAGTATTTGAACCTTTTTCCATATGTTTGTATTGTTATATGATGCTTATATGTGTGAAATGTATCTGATTTCGTTCACTTGTATTCAATAGATCTTTTGCTTTGATCAATTCTTTGTCTTCTGTTTGTGTTTACAGGTACTTATCAAGCATGTTAAGTACGGGAAGGAGCGATAAGATCGATACAAAGGAGACAAGAGGAAAGGAACTACAAGTAGGTCCTCACATCTTCATTGTCTTATCTATTTCTTATAGGAAAAGGCTAAAGTGCTTTAAACTGTTGTTCTAGATATGGCTACTTATCTAGGGAATTAGTATTTATCCGTAGATACCAAATTATCCAAAACAAATTGGTGATTCCACTGGGGGTGATCATCCTTCCTAGTAGCTTATCCATCTCCTAATACATTTTTGCAGACCCTACTTGTGTTCATTTATTGTATTTCAGCTCTTTTGCATTGAAATTTTAGTCAAAACTATGTCAAATTTCCTTTTGAAATGGCTCACTGTCACCAGCACAGGCTTGTGAGAGACATAGTGCTTTGCAGAGCACCTCTGGCTTAGGGACTCTGCTCTGAAGCACACTGTCTCTCATTCAGGGCTGTGTTGATCCTCCTAGGGTCAGTTTCCCACCTTTGGAATGAGTTTTTACCAACTTTTCCTTGTTTGTTTGCTTGCTGATTGATCAATGAATGTCATGTCTTAGAGAACAAGTTTCTATATCCTTTTCTATCCCTACTTTGACTTGATTGATTAATGTTTCTCAAATGTTTTCTTTGTCATTATCTGTCCATAGTCAAAGTTAGAATATAGTTGATTAATCTTTGTTCGAAAGAAAGTGTCGTAAAATATGCTTTTCCTTTGAAACAAAACTATCGTAAAGCCTTCATTCTTGTCAAAGGTTGATTGATTGTATGTGCATTAGTTTCCCTTTTGCTCACATTCACATTAAGGAAATCGAAAAGAAATACATGCATGTTGCATTAAAAAGGTTTGTATGTGCTCATTGGAATAGTTTAGGGAAATTGCATTAGATTGCGCTCTTTTCTCTTTGATCGAAAGAAATATGATTGTTCTATCCCTAGTAGCTAGGATTTTCATTGTTAAATTGAATGGAAAGAATGCTTATCATAATAGTTGCATTCCTAGGAATTTCATAATACATCACATAGTGAACTTAAAAGGCAAATTCCTAAGCAAGATCAACTTAAAATTAACATCAATTTACCTAATGGAGCATTGTCATTAATGAAAAACATTTAGTGGTTCTAGGCTAGAGACGTGTTATGGTGTCGTAAAACAAAGCATACGTCACTAACTTGTCTGAAATACATCCTGAGTGTGATACCTCATTCCACGTACGTGAGTATATCGTAGCTCATCCACATACCTTCGGCGATATAGGGCAGTGTTACAGTACGTAAAGTATATGGGAATGCTCTCACTGTGAGGTTTTTCATTAGACAATGCTTATATGGATTGGGCCTCCACGTACCTTCAAGTATATATGGGAGGACAACACTAGGTTGCTATCCATCCTAAGATAACCAATTCAGCCACCTTGTACACTGTGATACATCGAACACAACATTCGGGGAGATTGCCTACCCGTACTTCTTGGTTCGCCAAGAGGTATTCTGCATTTCACAGTTGCTTGGTAAACCTTTTACCTAACTTACCCCTTTTTGTTTATTCCCTTTTTGATAATAAAATTAATCAACAGTCATGGAGGAACATCAACCCTTACCTCGTCGTTCTAGGAGAACAATGAGTAAACCACCATTGCCGCCCGAAGCTACGCCTATTCGGTCAAAGCAGTCTCGCTTTAACTGAGTCAAGTACATCAAGAAATCCTAGTTCTTCATCTGAATTACCTGAATCATCCATTTCGGTAAGTACTGAGACTCCAATTACTCCAACTATTTTTGGTACATCCATTTCTGAAGAAGAAGTTTCACAATTACCTAAGGACATTATCATTGATCCTAGTGAAATAGTAACCGAAGTTGTTCAACAACAAGTTGATCCTCAACTTGAAGTTGCTAAACAAGAAATTACTTATGAACTTGAATCAGTTCAACCAAAAGTTAATCCAAAGCCTATCACATTTCAAACCGAAGTTACTTCTGAACTTGAAGTTGTTCAGGAAAATCTCTTTGAAACTGTTGTTATTTTACCGGAACATCTAGACTTCGAATTTAAACATTTAGAAGTTGTTACTTTATTGGAAGATGATCAACCAGTTAACTCTTAGACATCAGTAACTACTGAAACTTCCACTTTATCAACACCACAACTCTATTACGGACTAGACGGTGAAGTTCTTCCACCTGGTTTAATTGCTACCGAGGAATAATTAGAAGAAGATACCACAACTGGAACCCCATTCCATTTTGGAACTGGGCTTAATCTTTATCCTTATACTCCTCATTTTACTGCTCTATTTGATCCTGCTTCTTTTCAAGTACTCGTCGATTCTTTAGGACAACTTTTGGGTAAGTTAACTATGGCTAAACAACCATAAACATCCCAGACTGTATCATCTAATGCAGCTGTGGTAGAATTTTATGTTGCAACTTCTTCGATGTTTTCTACTACACCTAAGCCACACCTATATGGTGAATCGTCCATCCCGGTCGGTGACCAATCTTTATCAGGAACCCACCGAGGGGTTGCTTCTACACCATGGTCATCACCCATGTCCTCAACCAAAATTCTACCTGGTTCTTCATTAATAGGAACTCCATAGTTTGATCCTGCATATCAAAATCAAACTGGGCAATCTAGTCAACAAAGACCTATGTACCCATTACATACTGGATTTCCGCCATATGGAGAGCAATATGCTTATTCACCTTATCTTGCCTATCCTGGAGGACCATCATAGGGCAGTATCTCGTACTATTTAGGTCAGCCTGGAATTCGAGTTTGTCAATGGAAACCAATAATGCCAATTCAAACAAGGCCTTTTTATCCAACACAACCAATGCAGATTATGCCAGCTATTCCTACTACACCTGTTGTTACCATTGTACCGTAGTCACAAGTTCAAACAGTTGTATCTCAACCTATACAAATTGGTCCTTCTACCTCGCAAACACAAGTTTCGGGTCAAGAGGTACAAGTTTCTCAAGCTGTTATACAACAATCACTTGTGTCTGGGGTCCAGCAACCTCAGGTTAGTATACCTTTATCCAGAGTGACTCAGGCTTACACTGGTATAATTTATTCACAACCTGGCCAACCTTTCATTGCTGGGAAACAACAAGCATTAAATCAACAATAGTTGTACCAACAACAACAACAGTTGATTCAATAGTCGTGGTAGCCGCAATTTCAACAACCTCAATTCCAACAATTCCAACTCCAATTTGGACCTGCCCAATAGGCTCAACCTGGGTTTGGACAATACCAAGCTTACCAAGGTCCCGATCAACAAGGCTTTACTGGTTATGGACAACCACAAGTTCAACCTGGTTATCAACAACCACCTTATGTCAGATTTGTTCAACAACCACCTTATCAAGGTTACCAAATGCAGAAGCCCTATGTTGGTATGCAAAGGCCTATTGCTTAGGCAATTCCATCATATCCTGGGTATGCTCATCCTAAATTGAATCGACAGTTGTCATTTGTAGAAACTCTAGAATTACCATATTTAAACCGGCTCACTAATGATCCAATATTATATGCACCTTGGTGGCCGATAATTACGCATAAGTTACCTTCTGACATTCCACAATTCAATGGAAATATTAGAGAAGACCCATCAAATCATGTCATGGCCTTTCATTTGTGGTGTTCATCAAACTCCTTAAATGATGACTCGGTTAGACTTCGTCTTTTCCAAAGAACACTTACTGGTCTACCTGTGAAGTGGTACATTGAGTTACCACGAGCTTCTTTGAACAACTTTATGAATTTAGCCACCACATTTCTGACCCACTTCCAGTTACCTATCAGATACGAGACTAGAATGGAACTCCTAAACAACTTTAAACAGACTACTGCTACTCATATATCAGATCATATTCATGAGTGGCAGCGGTGTCGTCGAATGGTTAAGACCTATGTTCCCGATTAGCTTTTGGCTGAGTGGTTCATAAAATACTTGTTTCCATCAATCACCGAGGATGTGGTGAAAGGTGGAGTTGTCACAGAAGATCAAGTAATTGCTCGTGCCCAATATTTGGATTTGATTTGCACACAATTTGACACACTCTACAACAAGATTCCCAATGCACCTTTACCAGCTTTCATTGTTCCTCCTCCTCCACAATTGAGTAGGGACTCTCATGCCGGAAATGGTGTGATCGGTTCTTCGAGCATGCAAACAACAGGGAGGCCATCTGGTCAAACTCTTTCCATTTCCAATCAAACTACTAATGACGCTCTTGCTTTTGAAGTCAATGCAGTGTCATCTAACAAAGGAAAAAATCAAAAGCAACCAAGAGGCAAGAAGAAGGGAAAAAATAAGAAGAAACAAGATAACCCCCCTCAAGAGAAATCATCTAATTCCTCTACTTCATCAAGGAAACCTCGTTATCCATGTCTAATTTGTAATGATGAACATTTTACAAGAGATTGTCCACATCGCTCAGAAGTCTCTAAGCTTCTAAAGACTTCTAACATATCTGTAGTGTTGACTGGTCCATTTCTAAACACGAAGACACATTTGGTTGCGAAAAACCATGCTTCCACATCCCAAGTACTTATGTTATCCATCACAAAGCCACAAAACAAATTTTTGGTGTCAACAAGAAATAAATATTATGGAAATTCACTATCATCGTCGAATAATCAGGCCATTGATCAACCTAATCCTTTAACTTCTACTTCATCTGAAATTATTCCACCACCTGTTGCGCCAACATTGACAATAAAACCACCAAAGGGAGTTTTTCATAGAGTGACATTTAACCCTCGAGCTCGAGCAGCTCAGAACTATAACATAGTAGAAGATCTTGCTCAATCACCTTCTGCTATGTCAACACTCGAGGTGTTACAAAATTTTCCCTCCCAGAAGTAGGCTTTATTGTCAGCAATTGGTGGAATAGATCCTATGAATTCCAATCTTGTGGTTTTTAACCATGCGGGATATACACCATAGTTACCGGTATAATTAGCTTTCCTAGTACAAGTAAAATCTCTCAATAAGAATGTTCACTGAACTATTATTAATGAGGGGGCATCTATTTGCATTATGTCAATGAACTGCTGGAAAACACTTGGTTCACCGCCATTGTCACGAACACCAACCACGTTAAAATATTTTGACAGATGAACATATGCTACTTGTGGGATTTTGAGTAACCTGCAAATTGAACTAGGGGGGAAAACAATTACTGTTGAGGTTGATGTAGTTGACAGACCCCTGGACTACAACATTTTACTGGGAAGGCCATGGGTATATGCTATGGTTGCTGTGGTTTCCACGTACTTTTGTACTACTGCATTCTCTCATAAGGGTGGAATCACAGTTATCAATCAGCTTTCCTTCTTTGCACCTAGTTCTCAGGCTACGGGAAGAATTTTTTTGGTACAAGGACCCCCGTTGTCACTTCAAAGTGTTGGTGTAGGTCTCTTTAAAGATCCTTCCCTAATGGGTACATTTACGCTACCGTCACCATCTGATTTGGTAGAAGTGGCAAGAGTAGAGACTTGTAACATGATTTCCTCCACCTCATCTGACTTAAGGAGGATTACCAACAATTCTGAAGTTGATAGTAATACTAAGGTTATGCACTAAGCCCCATTGAGCTTGCATAACAATCAATTTTTCTAGCTTGTGCAACAAACCCAAATCCACTTTCACCAGTTGTATGGGTAGACCATTTGTTAGAATATGGTACTTCTTCGGATCCTTTTTCAAGTATATTCTCTATGGGTGAAGGAATTGTCCAATCAATAATGATAGCAAAAGAACCTTAGGAAGATTATCATCATTGTTCCCATCTTCCAGATGACATTGATGATTATTCAAACGAACTAAACCACCCTTCAGTTGTTGATTTCCTTTCGAATTCTATTTTTATAGACACAGTAGATTCCGAGAAAAACCTGTCAAATATTGAAGAAACAATTTCTATTATTATTTCGACCAAGCCTAATGTTGTAGAAAAAATTCATGTTGGAAATCATGTTCTCCATTAGAACTTGATAGTTACCATACTCTCTTTCATGAATTTCGAGATATATTTGCATGGTCATACGAGGAGATGCCAAGCATTGGCTCTAGTATTGTTGAACATGAAATCAAAATGTATCCTGATGTCAAACTAGTACAATAGCGGCTTCAACCTGTTCATCCAAAGAAAGCCACTGTCATTAAAGTAGAATTTGAAAAGATTTTGCGTGCTGGCTTCATTTACCCTGTACCTCTTATTGACTGGGTTTCCAACATTGTTCCAGTCATGAAGAAACAAGGGACAATTCGAGTGTGTGTCGATTATAGGGATGTAAATCAGGCATGTCCAAAAGACAATTATCCTACTCCTTTTATCGACCATATTATTGCTGAATGTGCCGGATGCGAAATATTCTCATTCATGGATGGTTTTTCTAGCTACAATCAAATCAATATCCGCCCACAGGACCAATCTAAAACAACTTTTATTTTTCCATGGGGCACATTCGCATATAGGAAACTCCCATTCAGTTTGAAGAATGTAGGGGCCACATTTCAGAGGGTAAAGAATTATGCATTCCATGAAATCAAGCACATTGTTCAACCTTACTTGGACGATTTACCTGCTCATTCACGAAAGCGAACTGATCACTCACAACATTTGAGAGCAATATTTTTACAATGTCGACACTACAAGATACAACTCAATCTGCACAAATGTATGTTTTGTGTTGGTTCTAGTCATTTGCTTGGATTTGTAGTGTCTAAATATGGAATGTGACTCAATCCACTAAAGGTTGAGGCAATTCTTGATTTTCCTACACCTTCAAATCTTTTACAGTTACAGAGACTCCAAGGGAAGGCTAGATTTTTTAGAAGGTTCATTCCCAATTACTCTGAAATGGCTAAAGTTTTTACACGTATTTTGAAAAAGGGGATACCCTTCCATTGGGATCAGGTTGCGTAAGCTTCTTTTGATGCTCTTAAAGATACCTTGATTAGAGCATCATTAATGTATTCTCTAAATTACCAAAACGACTATTACTTGTATCTCGTCACTGCAGATACAACCATTGGCATGGTTTTAGTCTAAGAGGAAAATGGGATTGAACATCCGATTTATTATTTGAGTCGCAATCTCAATGATACAAAAAGTAAGTATTCTTATGTCGAGAAACTAGCTTTGGCAGCTGTGCAAGTTGTTCAAAGATTTCGCCATTACATCCTACTCTTGAAGACCACTGTAATTTTGGATTGCAACCCTATGACATACATTTTGTCACGTCAATTGTTGGGGGACAAATACTCAAAATGGATAGTCATTTTGTAGGAGTTTGATCTGGAATTCATCAAGTCCAAATCAAAGAAATCTCTCATTTTCACCAAATCTACTTTGTGACCTTCCCTCGACCTCCTTTAATGCAACATTTGAACCATAGATATTGGATGAGTCTCTGTTTCTCATATCGTCATCTGACCCATGGTATGGAGATATACTGATCTATCTCCAAACCCAAACTTTCCGGCCTGATACCTCTCGCTCGCAACAACGACATATTCAATACCAATCCAAGGATTATCTGATCATTGGTGACACTCTTTACCATCGTGGTATCGACATGATTTTAAGGAGGCACCTCACACATGAGGAAGTCGAGAAAGCATTGAATGATTGCCATTCAAGTGCTTGTGGTGTAAACTTATCTAGATTTGCTATTGCACAAATAATTCTTTGTGCCAGTTACTTCTAGCCAGCTATATTCAAAGATTGTATTATTGTCATTAGAAGCTGTCATGCATACCAGATTTATGACCGAAAAATGAGATTACCACCTACACCATTGCATCCAGTGATTGTTATTGGACAATTCGCTAAATAGGGCATTGACTTCATGACATGTAACCCCATCTCGGTGAGGGGGCATGGGTATATTATAATCGTCATTGACTATTTTACAAAATGGGCCAAGGTGATGCCAACATTAAAAAACAGTGGCAAATGACTGCTCTTTTCTTTTTTAACCATGTGGTTGCCCGATTTGGTGTATCACAAGCCATAGTTACAGATCATGGGGCAAATTTTCGCAATCACATGATGGCTGAGTGTTAAAATTGGCAACCAGGGAAAAACCTCATGTGGGTCATCTTATTCATGGCTGATAATATTTTTATTAGATTCCTCTCATTGAGAGGTGTAGGATTGATATAAAGATCATCCAATTCTGATAGTATTCATGGAGATATGAATTATTTGAAATTATGGAATTATTATCAAGCCGACCTACAACTCATGTAGGCTCAGAAGCCCAACAATCACATCTATTCAAACACCAACATTGTGTATAAATATAGGATGACTTTTCCTCATTTGGACTCACTTGTCTCATCACATCTCTCTCTCTCTATTGCGTAGAAAAGAGTCTCTTCTCTACTACGCAAAAAAGGGTCTCTCTCTCACACATGTGAAGTTGAAAGCTACTGAAACTGACGCTACAATTGCATAAGTAAATATTGACCTACGTGGAATAGAATATCTCCTCATCTGAACTTCACTGTAGGTTCTTCTAAACCTCCTCTGAAAGCCGCAACTTTTGGTGGTGGAATCAAGTCAATCTGATGGACGGTTTGCAAGATATCGACAGGCCTAGTTTGAAGCCGGAAGCTGTCGAAACTGAAGCTGCAACTACAGAAGTAAAGATTGACCTACGTGTACTAGAAGATCTCTTATTCTGAACTACACTATAGGTTCATCTGAACCTCCTCTAGAAGCCGCAACTTTTGGTGGTGGAATCATGTTGATCCGACGGTTGGTTTGTGAGATATCGTCTGCCCTAGTTTGATGATGAAGCCGCTAATGTTGATGTTGCTGATCTAGGGTTTGCTACTGTTGATATAAATCAGATTTATTGTACTATTTCTCTCTTCTAAATTATTGAAGATAAAAGAAGATTTGATCAAAGGGTTCCCCCATATTGGGGTTTGTCCCTGGCTAGCAGCCACATCTTGTGTCTCTTGTCTTGGCTTGTTTTCTGTCAATCATTTAATGTTCTATCTGCACTTTACTTTATGTACATGTGATTGCTAATATGTGGATAATAATAAGTAAGATAACTAAATTTCTCTAAGCATAGAACATACCATTGATTAACATGGTATCAGAACTAAGGTGAAGAAAAAGCCTGAGATAGAGCAAGAGCAATCATCGAAGAGAAGATTGGCAAGGCTATCCTAAAAGAACTATGGGGTCCTCAACACTCTTCCCTACCAAAGACAAGCTCCATGAGAAGTCTGACTACCATGAATGGAAGATGTCTCTTGATCTAACCTTAGAAGATCAAGGAGTGTTGGACCATGTGAGAGGAATATTGTTGAGCCTCCATCAAATGCACCCGTTGCTGCCAAGAACAAATGGAAAACTGGTGAAGTCAAAAAAAAAATGATCATTCGGGACTCTATCGACAAGCACTTGGTGGCCTATATCTCTGACCTGAACACCTCCAAGGAAATCTATGATAGACTGGTGAGTTTATTTAAAGTTAATGATGCAAATCAAGTTTTGTTTCTTAGAAATAAGCTAAAGAAAATTAAGAAGGGCAAATATGAGAGCATGCAAGCATATTTCTTAAGAATCACCAAGATCAAGAACGATCTCCTATCTATTGGAGAAATTATCTCTGATAGGGAAATGGCACTCTCAAACCTTGGAGGATTACCATATGAATGGTATGTGTTCAGGACTACTCTTCTCAACAATAACATAATTCTTGGTTTCAAGGAATTAATGGCAAGATGCATTCAAGAAGAAACGATCTCCTATCTATTGGAGAAATTATCTCTGATAGGGAAATGGCACTCTCAAACCTTGGAGGATTACCATATGAATGGTATGTGTTCAGGACTACTCTTCTCAACAATAACATAATTCTTGGTTTCAAGGAATTAATGGCAAGATGCATTCAAGAAGAAACAAGGGTAGAAGAGCAAGAAATGCCCATGCCTAAAGGTCCTCCTGCTGCCTTTTCTTCTCATGATAAGAAAATAAATAATTCAAGGACTAAATAAAAAAGAAAGGTTGGACCTAAGGGTGGAAGAAAAGGATGATGTTATATTTGCGATAAAACAGGTCACTATGCAAGGGAATGCCCTGATAGAAGGAACTCTCATCAGGACGATGATCAAAATTACTCTCATGGCAATCAAAGGAATGGAAAATCTAATAGCAAAGATAAAAGGAATGCTAGGAATCAAGGAAGAGGTCAACCATTCAAGAAGGCAAGAAATTCCAGGTATTATCTACCCGCTGCTTTATCTACCTTTGCTCCTCCAAACTCGCTGGGAAATTGGCTTATTGATAGTGGTGCCTCAAGGCACTTCACTGGTTCCAAAGAAGTTCTCCATAATCTGATAGAGAAAGAAACCAACTTGGAAATTTTCCTTGGACATAATATGAAATATCCCGTGAAAGGTGTAGGCAATGTCTCTCTTAAATTGAATCAAGGTAATACAATCCACCTACAGGATGTATTATATGTACCTGATCTAAAAAATAACCTAGTGTCCATTCGGCTATGGAAGACAAAGACTACAAGGTGGCTTTTAGCGATGGCAAAGTACATGCATGGAAAAACAATGTTAAAGATGTTTTCACTCTTGGGTTTTGAGTTGATTCATTATATCAAGTCGGAGGAAGTTTGCTAGGCGTCATGTCTTGTAACACATCTCTTCAGTACGAACCATGGCATCAGATGTTTGCTCGCCTTCATTATAACGCTCTACCTGATGTAATAAAAATGGTGACTGTGATGCTTGAGTTTAGATTAGAGCAAGAAGGTGTATGTCCCGGATGTGTTGAAGGAAAGCTGAAAAGGGGACCATTCCCCTCAAGCCAAAGCAAGACCTTTGATATATTGCATTTAGTTCACTCAGACATATCTGGTATGATGCCTATGAACTCCTTGGGAGGATATTTATATTACCTCACTTTTACAAAGGATGAAGTGTTCTCCTGGTTTCGACACTTCAAAGCCTTGATCGAGAATCAAACCGAAAAGAAGATCAAGATCTTTAGGACTGATAACGGGACTGAATATGAATCTAATGAGTTTCATGATTTTTGTAAAGAGGCTGGCATTAAGAGGGAGACTACTACACCATACACTACTGAGCAGAATGGTGTGGCAGAAAGAAAGAACCGTACGATCATGGAAGTTGTTCATGCTATGCTTCAAGATCAAAGACTTTCAAAGTTTCTATGGGCCGAAGCTGCTAACACCACCATAGATGAGACAGTGCCCGATGTGGAAGAACCCATAGATCCTATTGATCCTCCTCCACATGAGCCTTCCTCTTCTAGGAAGAGGTCTTCATGGCTTGGAGGGACACTTGATGATGTTGAAGGACATGTTGTACCCCGAGGAACCCTCCATAAGAAACCTAACAGGTATCAAGGATACCTTACCATCATGAGCACGATCATACAAAATGAGCCTTCATCATTCTTAGATGTCGTCAAGCAGTAAGTATGGAAGGATGCTATGACCAAAGAATATGAGTCTATTATGAAGAATGATGTCTGGGAAGTGGTTCCCAGATCCCTAGAGAAGACAATAGTCCCTTCTAAATGGATTTACAAGATAAAGCATGTAGCTAATGGTAGTACAGAAAAGTATAAGGCTCGTTTTGTCGCTCGTGGCATCTCCCAGAAGGAAGGTAAAGACTATGACAAGATATTTTCACCTGTTGCTAGATATACCACCATCCGCTCGATCATAGCCCTTGCGGCTTCACAAGGATGGAACCTACATCAGATGGAAGTAAAAAACACGTTCTTACATGGTTCGATCAAAGAAGAGGTCTACATGGAGAAACCCGAAGGATTTAAGTTTATGATAAAAAACATCATGTATGCAGGTTGAAGAAAGCTCTCTATGGGCTGAAGCAAGCACCCCAAGCATGGTAAGAGAGGATTGATAGCTACTTGATGAAGCTGGGATTCACTAGGAGTGAAGTCCATCCTAACCTTTATTTTTAAGGTTGAAGATGACAAACCTTTATACTGGTGTTGTATGTGGATGACTTCTTCCTAACAGGTGCAGACCCTCTCATTCAAAAATGTAAGAGGGTGTTCGATTCTGAATTTGAAATGAAGGAGCTAGGACTGATGCACTATTTCCTAGGACTTGAAGTTTGGCAGAATCCAGGGGAAATTTTCCTATCTCAAGGAAAATATGTGGTGAAGATTCTGGAAAGATTCAATATGGTGGACTTCTAGCTCGTAACTACCCCGATGGAGCTTGACTTCAAAAAGTTAAGCGGTAGTGCTACTGGACCTGTTTTACGAAATGCCATCGAGTATCGTCAACTCGTCGGAGCATTAATGTTGTTAGTGAAATCCCATCAATCAACACATTAAGTCTACATATGGTTGAACCTCACCACATACATTGGATTGGTGCCAAGAATCTGTTGAGATATCTTCATGGCACAATCACTTATGGGTTAAGATACACTGCCAGAGATATGAGACTACTTGGATATACTGATGTTGATTTAGCAGGTAGTGTGGTGGACCGTAAGAGCACTTCTGGGTGTTGTTTCACCCTGGGATTTGCTTCGATATCTTGTATGAGCAGGAAGCAGAAGTTGGTGGCTTTGAGCGCTGTCGAAGCAGAGAATATTACTACTAGCATGGCCTCCTGTGAGGTAGTCTAGTTGCAAAAGCTCTTCAGTGAGATGTTTGGATTTACATTGGATACCACCGTGATCCTATGTGACAACTAGAGTGGGATTCGTTTGTTAGAGAATCCTGTATTTCATGATCGCTCCAAGCATATCGATATCAAGTACCACTATATTTGAGATATTGTGTAGCGAGGAGCAATAAGGCTTCGACATATTGGTATAGATGAACAAGTCGCCGACGTTCTGACAAAGCCCCTAGGGAAAGTCAAATTTCTGACTTTCCAAGAACGACTTGGTGTCATTCAAAGACCCTCTGATGAGGGTCCTGTATGACGTATTGAGCTCTGGGAACTCCGAGGAGGTGCGGGGTACTTCTTGGAGCGACATATGAATACAGGGTGATTCACTATCCCCTAGTGGTGTACATGTACACCCCGTGGTGACTATGGAGCAGGATGATTAGTTCTCCTGTGAGGTCTAGATGATGTGTTCTCCATGACAATTATGTAGTAGGATGATTAGTTCTCCTGTGAGGTTTGTATGATGTTTTCTCCATGACGATTATGTAGCAGGATGATTAGTTCTCATGTGAGGTCTGGATGATGTGTTCTCCATGACGATTATGTAGCATGATTATTAGTTCTACTGTGAGGCCTGGATGTTATGTCCTCCATAGTGATTGTGTAGCAGGATGATTAGTTCTCCTGTGAGGAGATGATTGATTAAGTTCTCCAGTCGCGGCATCCTACCCATTTAGTCTAGGACTCATGGGAAGTACCTATCATCTGATCAATGAGTAGGGAAATGAGGATACTGACGGATGCATCGTGTATCTACCATACTCCCTATGCTAGGATGACCTTCATTGATCGAGGATCAATGATACTAGTCTGGGACCAGTGTTAGGAGTTGAAACCACTATGACATTGACTTCGAGTTGGTTGAGGACTAGTCTAGGACTAGTGGTACACACTTTGAGACTAACTTTGAATTAGTGGAGGATGGTATGATACATCCTTCTGACCTTCATTGATCTGGGATCAATGATACTAGTCTGGGACCAGTGGTAGGAGTTGTACCCACTGTGACACTAACTTCAGGTCGGTTGAGGACTAGTCTAGGACTAGTGGTACACACTTTGAGACTGACTTTGAGTCAGTGGAGGATGGTATGATATGTCCTTGAATTTTTTTTCTTTTTCTTCATAATTCGGAGCAGAGCAGAGCAGATCAGAACAGGGCAAAACAGAACAGAGCAAAGCAGGTAGAATAGAGTAGAGTAGAGTAGGGGTCAAGTTGTACATGACAGTGCATTTGATGGATAATAGTAGCGGCCGACAGACGAATTGCAGATGGAGTTCTCCCTAATTGAGAGGGAGAGTTAAAATTGAAAACTAGGGCCAAACTCCATGTGGGTCATCTTATTCATGGCTGATAATATGTTTATTAGATTCCTCTCATCAAGAGGTGTAAGATTAATCTAAAGATCATCTGATTCTGATAAATATTTATGGAGATATGAATTTATTTTAATTATGGAATTATTATCAAGCCAAATAGCAACTCATGTAGGCTCAAAAGCCCAACAGTTGCATCTATTCATCATCTACATTTGTATATAATAAAAGAGGTATTTTCCTCATTTTCACTCACTCATCTCATCACATCTCTCTCTCTCCTGTGTAGAAAATAGGCTCTTCTCCTACTGTGCAGAAAGAGACTCTTCTCTCACACATGTGGAAGGAAGGACACAAAATTAGGGCTACAACTGCAAATTAGATGTTTGACCAGCATTGACCATCAGTTTCCCTCTCAGAACTATGTTGTAGGTGAACCTGAATCTCTATGGAAGGCCACATTTTTTGGTGAAGGAATCAAGCCGATCCGAAGGTCGGTTTTCAAGATATTGTCTGCCCTAGTATAGGGTTGATCTAGGGTTTGTTGTTGCTGATGTAAATCAAATTTATGTACTATTTCTCTCTGCTGAATTATTGAATATAACAGAAGATTTGATCAAAGGGTTTCCCCATATTAGGGTTTGTCCCTGGCTAGTTGCCACATATTATGTCTCTTTTCTTGGCTTGTTTTCTATCAATCGTTTAATGTTCTATATGCACTTTAATTTATGTACATGTGATTTCTAATATGTGGGTAATAATAAGAAAGATATGTAAACTACTCTAAGGATAGAACATACCATTGATTAACAGCTTTCCTAGGATATTTAATACATAGTTCCTTCATCATAGGAACTTTAGTTTCCAACCACCCCATATTGTTCAAGTATGTTGATTTCATCTTCTAAATATGTAGAAGAGTTCGAGGCACATTTTCTACATGACTTCATGTATCATTCTAATGTAAGAGTTTCTTCTTCTTTCATCATGCTCATGAGATAAAGTATTCAACCATTCTATTTGCAACTATATGATGACATGAATTTATCTATCTTTTATTAAATACATACCTCTTCTTTTATGCGTTCATCTATACTTCCTTTAACAACTTCCTTTCCTTGTTTGAAGATGAAAATGCTTCAAACAAATTGACATGCTACACATCTTTGCCATCATATCATCATCCTTCAAAACTGTGGATCCCAAACAAGGTGGAACATATACTATTTGTGAGACAATTGCTTCTTCTAAGTAGAGGTGAACCTTTTAACAAATATTCCAATGGAGGATATTCCTTATCCTCATTATGCAAATTATTCTTTCTATTGATGATTAAGTGAGACAAAATTTTATCTTCCTATTTTCTAGATGACTTTCTCCAACTGCTTACTTCAGTTTTTATTTTATTATTCCACTGAATATTCCATGAGCTACTTCCCTTCTATCATGGTGATTGCTTATGATGCCATTTCAATCACTGCTACAATTCATTCTATCATACTATTGATGATTTCCATCATGACTGATATCTTCGACAAAATGAAAATAAGTAAGTATACAATTTTATCTCAGTCATAGTAGAGGTCTTTTACTTCCTCCTTCTTTTACTTCTTATTTTCTGGTTCTTCTAATTCTTCGATGACATGGGCTTCATTTATTTCATTTCTCTTTTTTTTCCTTCTTGTTTTTAGGAAAATTGTTTTTTAAATGCCCATATTCATTGTATTCATAGCATTGATTTTTAGACATTTCAATTTTCTTTTGAAACTTCTTTCGAGACTTCCCTTTCTTCCTTGTCATCATTGCATATGCTTGAGTTTTTTCACTTGATCCAACATCATTGTTTTCCTTCAAAAAGTTTTCTTAAATTCTGCATAATGACATAGATCGTTGAATGGGGTAGTTTCGTTCTACCCTCACAAGGTATTAGGCTACCTCTTCTTCCTTTGATACCTTGAACTTTTATAGTTTGGTTTCTAATGATATAATTTCTCCTGCAATACTTACAGAGAACAATTCCACCATTTTTTCATAGATCTCTTTCACTATCTTAGAATCCTTGATTGACTTAATGGGGATTCTTTGAGCCCTTATCTCTCCTTTAATATACTTTGTAAGTTATTTATATTTCTCTTGAGAAGGTTTGGTGATTGATCCCATGACATATTTAGAAGCTTCATTTTCTACGAGGATCAAAGTCATTATAGATTGAGACATAAAATATAAAATACTTACTTGTCAAGTTAATATTCTCCTTTTATGATCATATCTTCAACTTTTTTCCTTCTTGATGACATTGACTTTCGTTACTCCTTTGTTGCTGAAAATTGAAGATGCCTTGCTTGATGAACTTTTTCAAGGATGTTTGAGATGTGACATTTTTTCAGTGTGAGGGAGATTACTTTGATTCCTTTCATGATGCTGAAGTGCTTATTCCTTGATTCCTTTAGTTGAATATTGTAGAATGTGTAAGCTTCCCAAGAATGCTTCAAGTGTAGAGTCCTTCTTTGAATGGGGGTAGGGTCCTTGAGGTCTTCTTCTTCTTCCAAGAGTACTTGTGATGTGATGGATAGTCCTCATTGATGCTTCTTATTTTTCCTTGATGATATCCTTATGCTCGACCCTTATGTATCCTTCTTCAATTGGACTGTAACAACCCTGGTGAAAATTTCATGTAATAGAAGTTAAAAACAATAACCACAGATGAATGGGACACTTATTCCAAGCTGAATGTTAGGCAAGACATCCTAGGGGGTGTTCATTTGGTTGTTTATGGCTAAGGAAATTGGAAAAGGAAATGGCTAAGGCTTTGGAAAGGCAAAATGGAATTTTTGGCACATTTATTTATGAAAATAATGGAAATTAGGAGAAAAGGGAGGTGAAAGGTCGCAAGTTGCATGTGAGGAGGAAAGTGAAGAGAATAGAGGCATTGTGATGCAGGAAAGTGTTCCCTCTGTGGACAGAGGCAACCCCTCTAGCCCTAGAGTGGGTCTAGTCACAAACAAGGACAGATCAACGATAGCTTTCCTTAAACAGTTAAAGTTGGAGGCCTACCTCAATCGGTGGTCGATGGAGTTCCATTGTGCTGCTCTAGCTTCCGCTTCCTTCTCCTCAATGTGATCAACCTGAAAGAAGGCAAATGAAATACAACAAAACACGTAACCAGATACAACAATGAACTATTTACTCACAAAGTCAAGAAGTCATGAGATATCAAGTACATTACATACAAGACATAGGAAAACATCATTGATTGCATTAATAATAAAATAAGAATCAACTTACAACCAAAGCCTTGACGTCACAAGCCTTTTCAGAAAGAGTCTAGCCAACATGTTCTTCAAGGATTCACTCTTTGAAGATGGATCTCCCAACATACAAGAGCTCTCTCACTCATAAGTTTTACACAAGGTCAAGGGAACTTTCACAACCTTCCACAAGCTATCAACAATCCCACACTTATCACTCTCACACCAGCTATCTAGTGAACTTCACACAACACTAACAACACTGCTCAACTAGCCAACTATTAGGAACTAGCAATGCATATCAATGGTGAGAGTTTAAATAGGAGAAGGAGTCTCCATGAATGGGGGAAAGGAGAGCTTATCACCAAGGAAGGTAGCACAATTGACAGAACTGCCACACCAGGGAAAGAAGGGCAACATAAACAAGGCCAACAACTAGGTCTGGAGTCATCTGGAAGGCCGACTGTTGGAACAATTCACCCAATATGGATCATCGTGGGCACAAAACTGAGCTTCAGCGCTGACATCGCAAGTGATCAGTGGAGATAGTCAGATCATCACTGAAGAGACCACATAGCCCAGCGCTGGTACATAAAATCGAGCCATTGTAGGAATCACATGTACTTCCATGCTTACAGCATGGTCGAGCTATTTATGAGCACTTTTCAACGTGTTTATTAAGCCCAAATTTGCGATGAGGCAAACAAATTTGGAAAAGTGGGTCAATTGGCAGCATAGGAGAGCATTTGTCTTTCATAAGCATGTTTGACTTGGACACATGACACTGTGAGAAGACTGGGAGTGAAAGCGGTGATAAATTACTGTGTAACAGGCCTCATTCATAAAAAGGCTTCTGAGGATCAGTTGGTAAATTTTTGTCAATTTATTTTTGGAGCTCTTTCATTATTCTCTCTCTCATGCTCTTGGACACTTAGATTTTTCTTGGAGCACTTTGGCATTGGAGCAAGAAAGGAAAGAGGAAGCAAAGATAAAGTAGGGAGAGGTAGGATCAAATAGCTACAACAGGCTTCATTGCAGGTATCGACTTACATGTGTATTTTCCTTGCTAGATTTGACATGCATGGGATTTCATGTGTTTCTTTTCTAACATGGCATTGGTTTTGCCAAGTGTGACAGGATTTTCAGCCTAGCCTTATCATTTCTTGATAGCTTTGATGAGATGGGTTCTCTCATTCGGTTTATGTGGGATGATCGGATTGGATTTGAAGCTCAATGGGGTGGATCTCTGAACTGAAAAACACTTGGTGTAGTGGTTCTTGAACTGAATTGAGGATGCATGAAGCCACTGGCCTACTAACCCATGAACTGAACTATGGGTTGCGATAAAGTCAGATTGTGTGCCTCAGTGGGCCTAGGAATCCTTGTCGTTGAATGGAGGGATATACGATAAATCCAAGAGATGGATTTTATCTCCGTGGGGCTTAGTGATTCCAAGATTGAATGCATGTAAATCTTGGAGAGTATGTCTCGGTGTAGGGCCTAGTGATCCCTAGATCGGATTGCAGATGCACGCTAAAGCTTAAGAGAATAGGAGGCACTCAAATTCCTCATGGTGTCGGCGGAGAACTCTGGCGGCATCCACATTGATTGGTGTTTTTGATGTGTTCTATGAGTCCCACATTCATGCTTGGAATATGGTACGGGGTGATTGGCTGAAGAGAGACTTGTCTTAGCCAATCTATGGTCAAGTGGAACGCGATAGTCCCATCACTGGTTACTTCATTGCATTTATTAATAAGAAATTCATTCAATTGATTTTCATGTGTAAATTTACTGGTGTATTTATGGATTTTAATGGCTGATAATTGTATTTATGTCCCTATTATGTTGGTTACATGTACATTTTATGACAACGACTATGTATGGCTCTCAACATGTTTTTACTCGTATTTGAATGGATAATGTGTTTATGACCTAATACATTATAATGTTGCAAATGGCACGAGAGAACAATGGTTCATAGATATTCTCAGATAAGTATGAGATCCCTACACTCAATTCTGTTGTTTACACTTGTAGGTTACATGTCGATGATATGCTTGATGAAATGCCTGTCATGGTTAGTAGGGGTCTGGTTAAGGTATTGTTGGTCTTATTTCTTTTGCTTCATTTTTTCCCTATACTTTTCTTGATTTCAAGCTATCATTCCATTCTAAAACATGGTCTAGGCTCTGGGCCTAAAAAAGTGCCTTAAATCTTGGGGTCGATGGCACAAAACTGGTAAGTTTGGTCCACAGTTGTTGGCATGTAGGCCTATGAGAGTGACTTTAGGTCTTTGGTCACTCCCTTGCCTATAGCATGAGAGTGACTATGGCCTCATAGGTCCATAAAGTAGTGGGACCCAGGGATAGGTTGTATGAGTGTTTGACTTGTCTCCTGAGGGTTTTGTTGATGATGTTGGAAGATTGTGTGTGATGTTCCACTGATTCCACTTCCTTAAGGTCACATAGGAGGTCAAATTTTATCATAGTAGCCTCTCGTTTCATGTTTACCTTGGTTGGCATGGTTACTTGGGTGGATGTGGGAGGAGGGTGTTATAGAGTGGTATCAGAGCATGGTTCAACTCTCAAACTGGATGGGTTGAATGTGTTAGTCATGCATGCATTTTAGTTGCATGTGTGTCTCTTACACTTATATACTTGTTGCATTTTCTTGATGATGGATTAGGGTTGTGGTATGGTTATCATGGAGAATTTGATGTTGATTTCATGAAGAGTATTTGACATGAGTATGTGACTGACTGTATATGGTTATTTGCCACTTACATGTTGATTTTATATCACCTACTTACATCCTTGTATGTTAGGTTACATTTTGAATATCTTGATTACATGCATCAGTCTTGTAGGTTGATTACAAGAACTAGTCGATTATGTTCGACTACATGCATTTATGTGTATTTGTAGTTGGCTAGGCATTGCTTATGCATATAGTTAGTTGCATGTAGCAATGCGTATAATGGAGTAATGGTTGTTTTCATGCATGAGGTCATAGCATACATTGTTGATATGGCCTTACATTGATGACTAGACCCTAGTTAGAGTGATTTTTAGGAGTAGATACATTTACTTGCGTATGTCGATATGTTGTTATCATTATGTTACACATGTATCACCTTGATTTGGTGATCTTGCAGACAAGGTATCCTCCCCGAGCTATACTAAGGTACATTGACTTATTTTGATTTGGTTTATCTGACATATTATGCATTGCAGGAAGAGAAAGATCAAATGGCTAGCAAGATGGTTGACTACAAGGACTCTCCCTATGAATCGAAAGAGAAATATGGTGTTGGGAACTCTTCAGATTTGGAAGTTACATTGAATAGTTTGAAGGAAGAGATAAGGAGTTATAAGACATATAATGATCGGATCATACAGGCACAAGAGAAGTAAGCAGAGGTCAATGTTATACTTCTTCAGAGTTTGTTAGAACTACATCGACAAGGGTCTCTTTAGATCAGCCATGCACATGAGGATGCGACTAATGGAGCATATGGCAGTAGATCTCTTGGTAGACACATGTTAGATAGATCTAACATAGTGATAGATGGCAGGTTGTTGGACACTCTAGAAAGGAGGGGTAATGAGTATAGGTATTATTCTAGTTCTAGTTCTGATAGACATCATGATCGTCATCACTATCATCCTTACAAGAGGAATGATAGGGGATACTTATTGGATGAAGAAAAGAAATAAAAATCACCTACTTTTTATGGAGATGTGAAGAAGTCGGAAGATGCAGAGGCTTGGATACTTGGGATGAAAAAATTATTTGAGTTGCAGAGTACATAGATAATATGAAGGCTAGAATAGTTATCTTTAGCTTGAAAGGTAAAGTAGACATCTGGTGGTAATATGTTAAGCGGGTTAGAGACATTAGGACAAATGAATTGGTTTGGTGGGAATTCAAGAGGACTTTTAGGAAGAAGTACTTGTTAGAAATGTACTATGATAGTAAGGCTAAAGAATTCTATGAGTTAAATATGGGATCAATGACAGACGAAGAGTACATGACCATGTTTCTGGAACTATTGAGGTATGTAACATCTCTTACTCATGAGAACGCTAAAGTTTAGAGATTTGTAAGTGGTTTTCCATTATAATTTAGAGATCAGATTGAGTATGATGATCCTCGATCACTTGAGGAAGTTATTAGGAAACTGAAGCATTGTTATGAGCAATCAAAGCGCAAGAATGAATCTAAGCATGGATGAATGGGAAAAGACAAAGGTAGAGTAAATGGCAACCTAAGAGGACAAAGCCTCAACATGCAAATGGGAAAGAAAATATGGGTCTGAAAAAGAGATTTAATGCAACTAGACAAGGACATGGGTCACAACAACATAGAGTTGAGGGCACTGTTCAGTTGGAGTGTTGGACATGTGGTGAGGAACACCTTAGGAGAGATTGTTTGCAGCATCACGGTGGAATGCCTAAGATATACAGTGCATAGGAGGCACATACTATTGGCGATGTTAGTCAAAGTATTCCACGTATCTATGTAGTAGTGGACAACAGGAAAGAAGAACACTAGGAATCTATCATTGAGATGGACAATAAGCTCTGTGATCAAGTCATTTATATTTTGATTGACCTTGGATCTAATTATACCTATATTAGTCCTCACTTAGCAGATAAGTGTGGTTTGAATAAGGAATTGCATGCAGAGTCTTGGTTAGTGCAGTTGGCTATAGGTACAAAGAAGCGAGTTCATCATTGGATATTAGCTTGTGCATTTGATTGAAATGGTATGCCTACAACATCACATTTGAATGTGTTACCATTGCAATCATACAGTATGTTTTTGGGCATGGATTGGTTGTATCTACATAGAACCAAGGTTGACTTCTATGACAAAGCTATTGAGTGTGTTGATGACAATGGAGAACCAAGAGTCTTGCAAGTTAAGAAGAAAGCCACATCAATTAGGATGGTGAAAGCTATGCAAGCAAATCATAACCATAGGAAATGGTGAAAGCTATTTGTAGTACACATTTCTAGTGATAAGGACAAGGAGGTTGACAATGCAAATGTGTTGAATAAATATCCAATGTTGTAGCAGTTTCAAGATGTACTTCGTGAGGACATTACAGAGTTTCCACCTCACAGGGAAGTAAACTTTTCGAGAGTTAGTGTCAGGGGTAGCCCCAGCATCAAAAGCACCTTACAAGATGAGGACACCTAAGTTGGTCGAGTTGAAGTTACATTTGCAATTAAAGGAAATGTTGGAAAAGGGATACATTAGGAAAAGTGTATCACCTTGGGGTGCACCAGTCTTGTTTGTGAGAAAGAAAGATGGTACTCTCAGATTATGCATTGATTAGAAGTAGTTGAACAAAGTGAGTATCAAGAACATATATCATTTTCCAAGGTTTGATGACTTGTTCGATCCACTGAAGGGAGAAATGGCGTTCTCGTAGATTGACTTGAGATCTGGATACCTGTTACCGGGAATAGTTTCCATTCAGATGTTGCTATTCCCACTAAGATGGGTGCCTATCTTAGAAACAAACAAGTAAAGTCTGCTATTGTTTTCTTTTATAGAAATAGAAAAGAGGAGAACCAAGAAGACCAACCTGAGTCTTGCGCTTGATTTCCTCTCCTTGATAGAGCTTTGCTGCTTCTTCTTCGTTTTCCAAGCTTCAAAGAAAACCTGTGGAATCACAGCAACATACTACTATCGAAGAAACAAGGATCTATATCTATGAATAACACACGATCAGATGTATGTTAACCATATAAATGCATATATAAACAAGTACACAAGAATATGGAAGAAAATAAGAATAGCTTTATTAAGATGAAGAGTAGCAAGAGGATTACAACCATATGCTCTGACCCAGCATCATCCTCTAGGTAGGAGCCCTTCTTCACCTCAAGAAAATCTTAGATCACCCAACACTATGAATGTACACTAGAAAACCAATAGCACTTCTCTATAAGATACAAAATTCCAGCCTCCGGATCTCTGTGATGAGGGATCCATATATAGATGATTACAGAGAGGTGAGTCATCTTCTGGGATTTTGATTAGTTCTCTCTCTCTGATAGTTCCTGCTTCCACTTGGAGAATGATGATCTCTTACTCATCCCTGGTCGAAAACAGAGAGACAAGTGTCAGAGGGGAAGCTTTTGGAAGATTCCATGATCTTCCACCTCGCATTTTGTCCCTACCATTTGTCCATTCCCGACCATCGCACCCTACAGAGGAGAAATTTATTATGCATCACACCTTGTACACTAGGAAGGTGATATGCATCGTACCCTTTGCACTGAGCTTTCAGTATGGTCCAATTTTGACCATTTATGAGCAGTTTTCAGTGGAGAACTTCTAGAAGATGATGTAATCAGCTGACCTTGTTCCCTTAGGCAGTGAAGCAACACTTTTAGGGACTTAGGAGCCCTTAGTTTATGGACATTTATGATTGGGGTTGAAGTTCCCAA
>APFE030710175.1:33921-47814 GCA_000404065.3 Pinus taeda | reverse complement strand
AATCAGCTGACCTTGTTCCTTTAGGCAGTGAAGAAACACTTTTAGGGACTTAGGAGCCCTCAGTTTATGGACATTTATGATTGGGGTTGAAGTGCCCAAAAATGTCTATAACAATACCATCAGGTACACATAAAAAAGGAGGATGTTTACAAGACTACGTTTAGGACCAAGTACATGCATTATGAGTTTGTTGTTGCTCCAATTGGCTTAACTAATGCTTGAGCTACATTCATGTGTTTGATGAATAGTGTTTTGTGTCCATATTTGGATAAGTTTGTTTTTGTGTTGATTGATGATATACTGGTATATTCTAAAAATAAGGAAGAGAACACTGAGAACTTAGCAGCAGTATTGAGGTTGTTGAGAGAGCATCAATTGTGTTATAAGCTCAACAACTATATTTTCTCTTATGCTAAGGTACACTACTTGGGGAATGTGGTCTCAAAGAAGGGTATTGCAATAGATCCAGAGAAGATAAGGACCATCATGGATTGGGTAGCTCTTAAGAATGTGGATGAGGTAATATTTTTCATGGGTCTAGCAGGATATTATAGGAGGTTCACCAAGAACTTCTCACAAACTTATTATCCCATTACATCATTGCAAAGGAAAGGTAAGAAGTTCGAATGGACAAAGGAGTGTGAAGTTATATTTAAGTATCTTAAGCAGTTGTTGACGCATGCACCAATAGTACAAATTGTGGATCTGGACAAAGAGTGTGTGATATGCATAGATGCTTGCAAGAGAGGGCTTGGTGGAGTCCTTATGCATGAGCATGAGCAAAACTACCCGACACATGATCTTGAGTTAGTAGCAATTATACATGCACTAAAGATGTGGATGCACTATCTTCTTGGCATACGGTTTGTGCTTAGGAGTGATCACATTGGGTTGAGGTATTTGTTTGACCAGTCGAATTTGAACACCAGGTAGGGTAGATGGTTGGCCATGATCAGCGAGTTTGATTTCAAGATCAAGTACATCAAAGGTAAAGAGAACAGGGTGGAATATTCTCTTAGCAAACAAGTACAGGTACATCACTTGGCAGTTATGAGCTCCTAGGGGATAAACTTACAGGATAGGATCTTGCAGGCAGGACAACAAGATGTTAGGTATAGAGAGATTTTTCACAGTCTGCAGCAGGGTGATAGTAAAGGTACATGTACAAGTCATGGTACAAGTACAAGTGTAGGTACAGGTACACGTAGTGGTACAAGTATAGGTATAAATATAGGTATGGGTGCAGTTGCAGTTGTATAGGGCATGGACTATTCTCTTACAGCAAATGGATTGGTCAGGTTTTGAGACAAGATATATGCACTCAATATCAGTGAGCTCAAAAAGGTGATCTTGAGGGAATTTCATGCCAAACCATATTCAGTTCACCGAGGTTATCAGAAAACACTGACAGCAATGAAGAGATATTATTATTGGCTGAATTTAATGAGGGATGTAGCTGACTTTGTGGCGAGGTGTTTCAACTATCAACGAGTGAAAGAAGAGTGTAAACATCTAGGTGGACTACTACAACTGATTTTGATTTTAGAATGGAAAAGGGAGGTCATTTCCATGGACTTCATGATAGGGTTGCCGAAGACAATGAAGCAGCATGATTCCATCATGGTCATTGTGGATGGGTTAACAAAGGTTGCACACTTTATTCCGGTGAAGTTTACATTCTCAGCTAATGATGTGGCACAGGTGTTCATCAAAGATGTGGTTAGACTACATCGTGTTCCAAAGAATATTGTGTTAGATGGGGATGCGAAGTTCAATTCCAGGTTTTGGAAGGAATTATTCGCAGGTTTAGGCATAGAGTTGGCCTTCAGAACAACTTATCATCCGCATATAGATGGACAGACAGAGAGGGTCAACAGGATATTGGAGGACATGTTGAGGATGTATGTATGCATCAACAATGGAAGTGGGAGGAGTATCTCCCTTTGGTAGAGTTCACATACAACAACAGTTATCAAGAGTCCTTGAGGATAAGTCCTTTTTAGGTATTGTATGGGAGGAATTGTAACACTTCCATTAGTTGGAGTGATCCAGTTAGTAGGGTATTGAATGGACTAGATATGTTGGTAGACATGGAACAAGATATGTAGGTGATTAAGAAGAATCTCAAGGGAAAATAAGATAGGCAGAAGAGTGATGCAGATAGGAACATGTTGTTCAAGGAGTTCTAGGTTAGGGAACAGGTGTACTTTCACATCAAACTAAAGAAGATATCCTTGTGGATTGGATCATGTGCCAAGTTGGCACCACGGTTTTGTGGACCCTTCAATATCATTGAGAGGATTGGGCCAGTAGCCTATCAACTTGCACTGCCTCTGACAGTGAAATTCCACAATGTTTTCCATGTATCTTTGCTTAAGAAGTATGTTAAGGATGATGATCATGTAATTGATTGGTCTATATTGCAGGTGGAACCAAATGGAGAATTCCAGCTGGAGCCTCAGGGTATATTACAAAAAAAGGTGCTCATGCTCTAGAACCAATCAATCGATCAAGTTAAAGTGAAATGGAAGCACTTTGGGCCTGATGAAGCTACATGGGATATGGCGGATCAGATGCGGGCCGTGTATCCTTCCTTGTTTATCGGTTGAGGCAAGCAACTTGACATGGTGGTTTGGTATTTTCTTATGGTGGTTTGGTATTTTCTTATGGTGACTCGATATATGCCTTATTGTGGTTCGATATATGCTTTACGATGGTTTGATATATGCTATATGATGTTTTGATATGTCGTTAGGTATGATGACTAGTATATGTTTGATATATGTTTTGGTATATGATTTGGCATATGTTTTCGTATCTATATTTATGATGATGTGGTTATATGTACCCATATGTATGGATGTAAATATTGTAACAAGTTGTGTCATAAAGCTCCACTATGCAGTATGGGTGTCATGTCATTATGGTTATGTATCATGTTATTATGCCATCATGTGGTTATGATATCATGATATTATAATGTCATGTGGATTGGCACTCAACATGATGATCATTGTAAATATCGTAACAAGTTATGTTATAAAGCTCAACTATGCGGTATGTTATCATGTTGTCATGATATTTTCCTTTGAGTAGATATTTCATTGTAAATACTACATCAAGCTATGTTATAAAGCTCCATGAGAAGTATCTCCTATTTCAATGGGTTGCTAAGGTATATGTATGTTTGAACACTGAGGACGGTGTCCCCCAAGGGGGAGGGTTTTGTAACATCCCTGGTGAAAATTTCATGTAATAAAAGTTAAAAACAATAACCATGAACGAATGGGACACTCATTCCAAGATGAATGTTGGGCAAGACATCCTAGGGGGTGTTCATTTGGTTGTTTATGGCTAAGGAAACTAGCAAAGGCAATGGCTAAGGCTTTGGAAAGGAAAAATGGCATTTTTGGCACATTTATTTATGAAAATAATGGAAATTAGGAGAAAAGGGAGGTGAAAGGTGATAGGTTGCATGTGAGGAGGAAAATGAAGAAAATAGAGGCCTCATTCATAAAAAGGGTTTTGAGGATCAGTTGGTAACCTTTTGTTAGTTTAGTTTTGGAGCTCTTTCATTATTCTCTCTCTCTCTCATCCTCTTTGACACTTATAGTTTTATTGGAGCACTTTGGCATTGGAGAAAGAAAGGCAAAGAAGCCAAGAGGAAGCAAAGATCAAGCATGGAAAGGCAGGATCAAGCATCTGCAACAGGCTTCATTGAAGGTATCAACTTGCATGTGTATTTTCATTGCTAGATTTGGCATGCATGGGATTTCCTGTGTTTATTTTCTACCATGTCATGGGATTTGATAGGTGTGACAGGATTTTCAGCCTAGCCTTGCCATTTCCTGATAGCTTTGATGAGATGGGTTCTATCATTCGGTTCATGTGGGATGGATGGATTGGATTCGAAGCTGAGTGGGGTGGACCTATGAATTGACAAACACATGGTGTAGTGGTCTTGGAACCGAACTGAGGATGCACGAAGCCACTGGCCTAGTAACCCCTGAACCAAACCGTGGGTTGTGCTAAAGTCAGATTGTGTGCCTTGGTGGGCCTAGTAATCCTTTTCGGTGAATGACGGGATATACGGTAAAGCCAAGAGGTGGATTTTCTCTCCGTTGGGCCTAGTGATTCCTAGATGGAATGCATGATAAATATTAAAGAGTATGTCTCAGTGTAGGGCCTAGTGATCCCTGGATCGGATTGCGGATGCATGGTAAAGCCTAAGAGACTAGGAGGCACTCAAATTCCTCATGGTGTAGGTGGAGAGCTCCAGTGGCATCCACATTGATTGGTGTTTTTGATTTGTTCTATGAGTCCCACATTCATGCTTGGAATATGGCATGGGGGTGATTGGCTTAAAGGAGACTTGGCTAAGCCAATCTATGGTTGGCTGAAACGTGGTAGTCCCATCACCGGTTGGTTCATTGCATTGATTAATGCGAAATTCATTCCATTGATTTTCATGTGTAAATTTACTGGTTTATATATGGATTTTGATGGCTGATATGTTTATTCTATTTTTGTCCCTATTATGTTGGTTACATGTTCATTTTATGACAACAACTATGTATGGCTCTCAACATGTTTTTACTTGTATGTGAATGGATAATGTGTCTATGACCTAATAGATGCTAATGCAACAAATGGCATGAGGGAACAATGGTTCATAGCCATTGTCAGATAAGTATGAGATCCCTACACTTATTTCTGTTGTTTACACCTGTAGGTTACATGTTGATGATATGTTTCACGAAATGCTTTTCATCACTAGTACGGGTTTGGTTAAGGTCTTGTTGGGATTATTACTTTTGCTTCATTTTTTCCTTGTACTATTATTGATTTCAAGCTGTCATTCCATTCTGGGCAGTGCCTCGGGCTCTGGGCCTGAAAAATTGGCTTAAATCTCGGGGTCACTGGCATAGAAATGGAAAGTTTGGTCCATAGTCGCTGGCATGAAAGCACATGAGAGCAAATTTAGGTATCTGGTTGCTCCCTTTCCCATAACATGAGAGATACTATGGCCTCAAAGGTCTAGAATAGCAGTGGGACCCAAGGACATGTTGTCTGAGTGGTAGACTTATCTCCTGAGGGTTTTGTTGATGATGTTGGATGACTATGTGTGATGTTCTGTCTTTCACTTCCTTAAGGTCACATAGGAGGCCGAAGTTGATTGTAGTGGCCTCTTGTCTCATGTTTACCCCCGTTGGCATGGTTACTTGGGCGGATGTGGGAGGAGAGTTGTAGAAATTTTGAATAATTTAACACATATTCAACAGAGATTATCCTGATCATGTACTATTGCGGAAAACATACACAATACATAAGCTCCTCTACGTTGATCATCAAAATAGTAGCATCAATAACAATAAAACATCAAGAGCATTCACACATTAACACAGTATGTATCCCGGGGAAAGCATCTCGCTAAAAACCCCAACTATCTGTATATTAATGATTGAGTCATGTAACATTACAAAGTACAATGCTTATCACAAGCAACCCAGTACCAGCTCCACCTGTTACACACAATACAGCTCAGATCTGAATCAATCACTGGCTCAAATCTCTTCCGCTGCTTGCCTGCCTCTGCTGCTCAATACCTGCACAAGAATCGGTGATAATTCCAAGGCAGCCACGTCTTTCCTTGGCTAAATCACGTGAGAACAAGCTACAATGTGGGAAAACTCATTGGCATACTCAATCCCCTGATTTGTGCAAGATCTGGTGCACAACTATAGTCACAACTGATAGCAATCTGATTCTCTAACACCTGTCCCTGCTGAACTAAACATGCACTGACATGCAACTGAGTTAACTGATGTATTCATTAGTTGTATTATGGGTTAATAACTTGTGAATTAATTAATAACTAATTCACCCAACTCATCTCTAGTCTATTCGCCAGTTAGACTAAATACAACCAGTTTAACAAAGCTAAACTGAACACAACTCCATCAACTGCACCTCCAGTCCACTAAACTCAACTCACTTGAGTTCTAACTGAAGTCATGCATGCAAATATTCAACTAACCCATAAGAACCACGTATTTCCTTCATGCAATTGCATGTGCCACATCCGTAGCTCGAACTGAAGTGCTCCAAGAGAAAAAGACAAAGTTTATAGTCCAAATATTATTGTGAGATAATAATATTTGACCTTTCTATTTTTGACAGCCAGTCTAAAAATAGACTTGATCACTCACACTGTGATCACTCACACTTTCATCAAAAATAGAAGTCCATCTATTTTCCAACTTGATCAATCATCCATAAACAACAACCTGCAATCCATAGACATGATCCATATGTCTAAAAATAGACATAGTCTAAAAATAGACTTGCACCAAAAATAGCCTGTGGGCCCACTTAGTGAAGGCGACTCTTTTCACTAAGCTCCATCATCTTGTTGCAATCTCAACAGGCAGTAGAGGAGAAATCTATCATACAAAGCTTAAACATTAAGAATGATGTATATATAGATTTGGAGAGAAGTGAAAGTAAGGAAATACTTATGGAATGTTGAGATACATGGAGCTCTTTTTAAAGATTGAATTTCCTCATTTATACAAGCATTATCCATCAATAGCTTGATCTAAATGAATTTGCATCTAATGAGAAATATATCTAGAAACTTCGTGACATGAAATATGAGAGGAATATTTAACATATATGAAAATACAAATGGAGATTAACATACTGCAATCCAATAAGTTGGAATCACCAGAAATCTCATATTAATCTTTTAAGAAATGTGCGTACATCAAGATTCATAACATTGCCTTCACGAAAATGGGATAGGCCCTTTCAAAAAGTTCTTACCAAAAATCTTGAACCTTCTTTAAGTGTTTCTTCCATCCCTTTATAAGGAGAGGGAGAGCTTGAAAATAGTTACAAAAATATCTTAGCCGAGTTCCAGTTGTTTGATCGACTAGCTATCTGAGCGTGCAAAGGCTCTGTCGCCCAAATCATTGAAATAGAATGATTCCTTTTTTTAAAATACCTCAATAACATAATAAAAAAACATGGGAAAAATTGAATGATGATTATATAAAAATATCTCCATGCCACTTCTTGTGATGGCTTTTGATCAAGCCACGTCTCTTCCACAATGTGCCTCTTCCATTACTTGATCGGTTCCCCTGTCACTTTCCACCTTAATTGCTTGAATTCCCCATTTTCTAGAGCTGGGAGTGATCAATTGTTATGGCCTTTCTGGTGCACTGTAACATAGCTTCCGACTCATCCTTCTTTTAACTATCTGTATTACACTATTAGAGCTTTTACTCATCGAGACATTTGTTCTTAAAAACATTACGAAAATAGAGTTCTGATATCCTTGGCCCCTTTTGCTTAGCCCCTTTCTATTTTCCTCCATGGGACCAAGGGCAGTGACCAAAGGCTTAGCCTTAAGGTACTAGGGCATTTAGACTCCCACTGGGGGCCATTCTTCCTTTGTTAAATGCTTAGCGCCCGAGGTTCTTTAAGTTCCTATTTAACCACGAGCTAGCCAAATATCGGAGCCCCTCTCATCAACGGTTTCTAATCAGGGAAATAACATGGGAGTTGTGACATTCTCATTCTCCAATATGCAATCTCCGATATGATGTCATCACTTCCATGTGGCACCTCATGAGTGGTGACATGTGTCACCCAGATTTGCCCTCGTAGGTCCCCTCAAAACACCAAAAATCCCTACCATGTGTTCTTCTATTCTGCCATGGCATGCTGACATCAGATGCCACTAGCATATCAGAACCAATCATATGTTTCCACGCGTCCTATTAGAGGAGAGAGGAAAAGGCCCATCCAACTTTGGTTTTGCGATGAAATTATTTATAAAACTTTAGCGACATTCCTCGACATTTTTAAACATAATCGACACTTTACCCTTGTCACAAATTTAAAAGGTTGTCACCTACAAAATTTTTGATGTTGTGATGTTGCGTTGTGTCGATCTCCTCCGAGCTCCGATACTACCTACTACTCTTATGCATTGGACCTCTGACATGCAGGACCTCCAATATGCAATCCTCAATATGTCGAATCAACGATATCCGATATTCTGGTGCTCTGATGCTGTGGTCGATGATCTCCTATCATTGGACCTCCTATATGTGATCTCTGATATATCAGACCTCCAATATTCCTTCCTAAGGCTTCAATCCTTGAACTTTAGCAGACCATATATTTTGATCCATGAATCCATTTTTGGACTTCCACATATCATTGGAAAACTTGTTCTGAGCACTTTTTAATGGAGCGGGTTTGATGTATGATTTGAGTCCTTATGCTACTTAGGAAATGACTGCAATCTCCTATGCTATTTTTCATTCTTTTGACATCATTTGGCACCATTCGAACAATTTTACAATAAGTGATAACAACACCACCGTTGGTTTCATGGAAATTTTCAAACCAATGTTTATTACATGACATGTGAATAGAGGCTCTAGAGTCAACAAACAATGTATTTGAATTATTGGTCTCAACAAACAATCCAACATTTGAAACAAATAATCTAACATTCATAAAATTGTTATTCATAGCTTCTCGTCCATTAGAAAAATGGATTGTAGGCCTTCTAGTTCTATGTTTTGATTCATCAAACTTTCTTTTAAAATAATCTCTAGAACACAATAATGAAACTTCATTCTAGCATCAACCTTTGAAGATAGCATACCTTGTTGAGGCTTTATATAAGATGGTTTTCCAAATGATGGATTTCTTTGTGTTCGCTTTCCTCCTTTGCTTCCTTCCCGTGACTTTCCCTTGGAAGGTTGTTTTCCTTTCGCCATCAATGTTAGATTTGAATTTTGAGGCCTTAAATTTCTTCGCCTTTCTTCCTCCTGCATTAATAACCTGCCAACTGATCAAAAGTAGAAACTTTCTCCCTTACAACAAGGCTTGTAATAAACATTTGGATGTTCATCTAACATTCCATTTAAAGTTATGGTTACAAGATCAGTGCTAGATACCAATTATTCTATGTCTCCTAGCTTATCTTTCAAATATTTAATTCTTGAAATAAAATTAATAATGGTTTCATTTTCTTCCATCTTAATGGAGAGGGGCTTACTTTTCAAAGAGAGGGTCCGATTTGTATTTTTGGAATCATATAGTCTTTAAGTGTAGTTCACGTCTCATTAGAGGTCTTGAAATCTCAAATATGGGGAATTATATTGTCCTTTACGCACATTCTTAACAAAACTTTCTCCTTATTCTCTCGCTTCTACCGATCTTGAATTTATGTAGTTGTTGCACCTATAGTGACATTTGGATTCCCTTCATCTCCACTTGCTATCGACCACACATTTTAGCCTTTCATTAAAGTTTATAATTTAAATTTACAATTTACATAATTGGAGCCATCAAGTTTATTTGTTTCATTTAAATAAGTTTCTGCAAGAGGATTGGCCATCCTGGAAGAAAAAAATTCCCAAATTTTTCATAACTCAACCCACCAAAAAAAATTTGCACAACCTACAAGAAAAATTCGGTGACAGAAAGCACCACACATCTCTACAAAAAACTATCAGTGGCAATTTCCCTTCAGACCCGAACACACAGTTCTGCACACTACGTTCTTCAAGATTAATGGAGCTTCAATGTGAAGCTCTCCTACAACTGCAGATCACATTCACACTCACACGATATCACCCTAACTTTTGATGATGAGAATCACTGCAAAATAGTCGATATGACTTTGAAAAGTCAATCCGTCATTATGAAAAGGTGTCATTCTACACGATCACATTGCTTCATTGTTCACACCAACCAATCATTTATAGCAAAAGTAAACCAATTCACACTCTTTGAATCCATTCGCCTTAGCTCAGAAGCTCTTTGGCATAGGCGTGTGCACAACTGACTCCTATGCATGCAAATACACTAACAATAGACATGTTCTCAACTACAAGTGGGCCCTACATCTGCATCACCAGATTTTTGGGATCAGAGGCACTCTCATCCTCTCATGGATCGAGCTATTCAAATGCACTCGATGGCCTCTCCCAATAGTGATCGATCACAAAACAAACTCAACCACAACACAAACTTAGCTCCTGCCTGATGCTCTGATAACAACACATAATTTATACAAAGACAAGGTATGGAAGAAGAGAGATGTGACTTTCAAGTGAGGAAAAGCTCAACCTAGAGATTACTTGCACTCACAACTTGATTCATTCAACTAGAAAACACATAAATTTATAGGATTACAAATTAGTTGAGGAGTTTGAACACCCTCCTCATAAATAGGACCTAGAACCTAAATAAAACCCACAATCTTAACATGACAAAACAAGAGACTAATAATAAAATAATATAGAATTGTCCACATTTATCCGTTATTTCGAGTGTATCTAAGGGACATAATGAATATAATGTCGTCGTAAACATGGAATGGGCCCATTGGTATTATTTAATTCACTAAATAGCTAGATAAAATAATATAATAATAGGAGATACTTTGCATAAACCCTAAGGCAATGGAAGGAAAATACCTTATAGCGAAAATTTTTGCGAAGGTCACTATAAAAATAGCACAAAAATCTATTTGTAGTAGAGGTCACTAGCGGAGGTGGATGGGCATATGTTTTAGCAGATGTTTATTTGATGATGCATCTAAATTATTAAAGCGCATCAGTGCTTTATTATCCATACACACACTGACGCTGCATATAACATGATGCACTGTAGTTTTTTTTTTTTTTTGAAAAATAAAAAACCACAGTGCACCAAATACCCAAATGCACCGATGCTTTAATATTCACTAGCACTAGACTCTTTCATGTAGTAAAACGTACTGGTGCTATTCGACAATGGCGTCCCAATGTGGTAAACATATAACAACGCCCTAGGGCATCTTATAAAGTGCACTGATAGATGATTTATAATTTCTAAAAAAAATACTGGTGCTATTGTAAAACCACAACACTTGTGCATTACTAGTAATGTAAATCCCTAGGGCATCTTGATAAAGCACCCTAACAATTTTAAATTTAAAAAACAAATAAAATTAAAAATTAAAAAAAAATGCTTTTGGATATATCCCGCCCTGGTGCACTTCAAAAAACACATCGGAGGAGGGTTAAATAAAAAAAATTCTCCCGACAATAATTTTCATTTTTACCATCTACAGTGCGGGAGAGCTATAAAGCATAGGTGCCAATCTCGCCATGCACAAGTGCCTTGACATCGGTGCTTCTCTTGCTCACCACCTTTTAGTACTGTGCTGACTGTTTGAGTTTCCAAATTTTCAAACAGTGTGAAAATTTGTTCTCCATTACATGTCCACAATTCCTTCCCTGATGACCAAATGTCCAGGTAATCTCTGTGTTTCTTTCTAATTTAAGTTTTTAGCGGATTATAATTGCAAATTAGGTTGAATTGCTCGTTTTTTTTGCAAAAAAAAATCGACGCGTGGTGCGCTTGATATGTTTGCCTCGCACCGGGAGCAATGCGACCTATAAATTTACATGGTGCACTGTGTTTCGGTGCGTGACCATAACACACCATCGTTGTGGTAGTGCATTTTGTAAATATAAATGCACTGGGAAATATGCGACAGATTGTGTGTGAATGCGTCACTCCCAGTGCGTTTATATTTACCAAACACACCACAAATAAATATTTAAAAACATTCTTATAGCTCGGTGTGTTCAATAACCTTAATATACCGTACCAGTGCCATAGGTTATACTTATGCACCGGTGCACAAGTATGTCACACCACTATGAAAAGCTAAATTTATAAAACACCCGCGGTGCATCATACTTATGTGTGCACCATTACTATTGCAGTTATAGTTAATAGCGCACTAACGCTGGTGCATGACTGTGTTTTTGAGTGCAATGGTATTTTGTTTTTTAATTGAAATTTATGTTTCCGTAGTTATAAATACATGTTTAATTTAATAATAAAAAAATGCATTTTATGTATGTGGTTGTTGTATTTTATATGTCAATCATGTAGCAGAGACATCAGCAGAAGGAGTAGCAGCAAGAGTAGGAGTAGTAGGTAGACCCATACAATATGGTACAACCATGGTAGGTGAGAGAGAGCGAGAGGAATTTATACCCTTGCCCTATTACTCCAGTGCGCTTTTGAGGAATGTAGGCCTCCTCAAGTACTATGAGGAGAGTACACCCTTGAAGGCACACTTTGTCCTATGTCTAGCAACAAACTTTCTATTTTGTTAATGAGTTGTGGTAGAGGCCCACTGAGGAGGACATATACTTTATCACTGGCCAATCCAGGAGAGGGGAGGATTTTCCCTAGTTTCTTGATGTCCCCCATGGCGTTGCAATTGAGAGTCAACTTGCATATACTAAGAGATATGTCGGGCCTCATGTGGTCCATCCAACATATTTTTAGGTCTGTGGTGAATAACTACAATTTTTTTTTAAATACATATGAGGCTAGGTGCCTCTCATTATTAGTCAATACCTTTGCACATTCTTGTGGTGATGGGAAGTATATTAGTTGCCTTCTTTTGTATTATGTTGATTCTTTGATTCGGATGCCACGTTGCATTAGATGGTCTACCATTCTTTTAAGGAAATTTTGCACAACTTTATATTGGTGTCGTGCGTTGTCGAGATAGGGAGGGAGACCTTCCCTTTTTCTTTCGAGCTTTTTTGTTTATTTTTTAAGAGGTTTTCGGAGACGAGGCTTATATTTTATTGTCACCCTCCTAGGATGATCATCGAGGCCTGGGTGCGCATGTGGGGGACGACGATGCCCAAGAGGGGCATGCTAAAGTTTTTGGCCAGGATTTCAAACAAGGAATTGGTGCTATTGGCCAGTGTGGATGACCATGCATTTGTCATGTTGGGGTATGGATTGATTGGAGAGGGTGTCCCAACATATTCTTCATATTGTCTGAGCCTCCAGATGATAGAGGTAATATTAATGTCTTCTTTAAATTAATCTAGTTTCATTTTCTTGTTTTAATGAATTAGAATAAAATTTATTCTAATATGTTCTTTAACTTGTTTTATTAAATTGTTTAATGAAATTGTCTAATTATTTGTATGTACTATTTATTTTGTAGACATCGACTCATATTATGGAGACATGCCTCCTCCCCCACCACCGAATGTAGGAGATAAGGAGATGGGCGAGACCCAAGAGAGTGAGGGTGAGGTACATACTCAGGGAGGCGTGAGCATCCGAGGGTAGAGGACTGCTATGTGATTTTGGATGGACTACTATGATAGATCGACTAGAGTTTTGGTTCAACAGGGACTCTGCCCTACGAGGCCTCGAGATATCAGAGCAAAATTGATGTTCATGGATATCTATAGGACCTATCCATGGTATTTGATGTCACTTATGTGGCATGTCATCAAATCTAGTACTTTACTGCCTATGATGAGGGCTGCAAGGCATCATGCAACAACACATCCATCAAATGAGGGTGGTCATGATGATGATGAGGGTGATGATTATGATCATGATGACGAGGGTGATGATCATGATCCTGATGATGAGGATGGTGATGATGATGCTTCTAGTGGTGCCACCGCATCGGATCATAATGGCAGAAGTGTCCTCAGACACATAATTTTATTAATCAAGAAAAAATAATTACATAATTGAATTGCAAGAGCTTACACCCGAACAACACAAACACTCTTGCAATGAGCTATTTATAAGCTCCATGTCCTAACTATCTCAAATTATGGATCACTTATTAAATAACAAGTGTCCATTTACAATAAATGCTATTCAAACCAACTAGCTAACTAATCTCCTAAAATAGAGCCTAAGATACGACACATTTGGAGAGTCATATCTAGTTACAAGAATATGCTAATTCTAAAATTCTCCATTAAATAATTAAACATTCTAGAATAATAATTATTAATTTAATATCTTAAATTA
>APFE030710168.1:0-13383 GCA_000404065.3 Pinus taeda | reverse complement strand
TTGATATTGGGTTAATTTTTATTTAATCAGGGGAAACCAGCTTCCACTGATCTCCATACCACTGTCTCTGTTTAGATCATGCAGGTGCTTGATGATTTCAAGAGCTTCTCTGATCTTTCGTTTATGGTGTTGCTCTTCTTTAGCGATAATGGAGGCGTTTTCCAAGAAGACGTGGTGCTTAGTTTTCGATGAGTGTTCTGCAAGGGCAGAAGAACAAGACCTTTCATTTTTAATATCAGCTCCATGTTCCTTAAGTCTCGTCTGCAGGGAGCGACCTGTTTCACCAATGTTCTAAGATATTGTATGCATAATCCTAGATCTCTCTAGAATGTTCAGGTAGTTCAAGAGGCAACAACCATGAATTATTTTGCCCGGATTACCCCTGAAATTAGTGCAACATTGGAGGACATATAAGCTAAGCATGAATCTACTGTGATTGAAATTGAAGGTACCATATTAAACCAAATTTTGTCTGTTTTAAATGATCTAGGGGCTAGTTTAAGCTACATCAGCCCCTAAATTGTGGAATAGTGTATTTTGAAATCTGAAAAATTCAAAAATGCGTGGTTGGTACAGTTAGAAACTATTACCAAAAGAAAAGTAACGTGTCGAATAAAAAAATTTCTCCTTAATTTAAATGGTTATCCTAGAGAAACAGATTTAAATATTCTTTCGCTAGGGTCTCATTATCTACTCATAGGCATGACTAGCTAGAAAAAACAAGTAGAAGTTATAAATTGTCTAGAGAAAATAGTTAGTTGTCTTAATCAAAACAGACACACATGGCTAATTAGATGAAATCCAAAATGAGTATTAGTTTGACAAATTTCAGTATTACCACAAAAAAGAAGTGCAAGAAAAGGATGCGAGTTGTATATGGTAGAGATGAAAACTAGTGATTAGATAATAGAAGAAGGAAATTTAAATACTCTAGTGGTGATTAAGGAATTTCAAGATGTATTTCAACAATAAATTTAGGGGTTAACCCCACATAAGGATATATATTTTACAATTGATTTAGTACTAGGTTCAACTCGTGTGTCTAAAGCCCTATATCGAATGAGCATACAAGAACTACTAGAATTGAAAATGCAATTATAGGAGCTCCTCGACAAGGGTCATATAAAATCGAGTGTCTCACAATGGGACACACCTATACTTTTTCTCAAATAAAAAGACTAGACATTTAGAATGCACATTGATTATCATGAGTTGAATAAGTTAATAATAAGAAACAAATAGCCATTTCCTCGAATCAATGATCTATTTGATCACGCGAGAAAGGAAACAATTTTCTCAAAATTTGATTTAAGAACGGGCTACAATCAATTGCACATAAAGAGCGGAGATATTGAGAAAAAAACATTTATAACTAGATACAACCATTATGAGTTTGTTGTGTTACCTTTTGGTCTCACGAATTCATCCACAAATTTCATGTGTTTGATGAGTAATATACTTCACCCTTACCTTGATAAGTTTGTACTAGTGTTCACATATGATATTGTATTGTATTCAAAGAATGAGGAGGAGCACAAAGAGAATTTGAGGTGAGTATTACAAACACTAAGGGAGCATCAATTTTATGAAAAACTCAGAAAATGTGACTTTTATAAGGACATAATACAGTACTTGGGACATGTTATTTCCAAGGAAGGATTAGTATTGGACCACAAAAATAATTAGGTAATCATCAATTGGCCCATGTACGAAAGGACGTATACAATGTTTACTCATTCATGGTAATTGCACAATATTATAGAAGGTTCATAGAATCCTTCTCAAGAATAGCTTATCCTATCACCTCCTTGTAGAGAATGGGTGTGAATTTTTATGGATAGCCAAATGCCAAGAAAACTTTGATAAGATGAAGCAATTGTTAAGCACATGCCCTATACTAAAAATTCCATATCCCAATAAAGAATTCATTGTTTGTAGGTTCTTGTTTGGGAGGCCTTAGAGGAGTATTGATGCAAGATAATGTTGTAATAGCTTACAGATCGAGGAAGTTGAAAGTACATTAGCAAAACTATATAGTGTATGATTTCGAATTGCCATGAGTGATACACACACTTAAAATATCGAGACACCATCTACGTGGAAATAAATTTTCACTGGTAACTTATCAGATGAGTCTAAAATGTTTTTTCTGCCAGCCATACTTAAATTTTAGGTAAGCAAATATGGTTTCCATCCCTCAACAATTTGGACTTTGAAATAAGGCACATAAAAGGGAAGGAAAACAAACTAGAAGATGCTCTAACTAGACATGCTCATGCTATGATAGGGATATATGTTAGTAGTGTAGTTACAAAATTTTTAGTGCAGGTGAAGAAGTGAGTACTACAAGATGCTAAGTATTTTGAAATTCAGAAAAAAGTACAGTAAACATGAAATACCTAGTATGCTAGAAAGTGAGAAAATCTACTCACTGAAATCAATTATATATTCCTAACGTGAGCACATTGAAGCAAACAATACTAGATGAGTATCATAGAAGACATTCCACGAGCCATCTTGGTTAGCAAAAAATTATTACTTCATTAAGGAAAAAATAGTTTTGGCTAGGTATGAAGAGGGATGTGGCTGAATATCTATCAAACTACATAAAACATAAACAAGTAAAGGCAGAGAATCAACATGCAGTGGAATTGTTTAACTGTCTATCCATAATCGAATGAAAGTTGGATTAAATTTCAATGGTGCTTATCACAAGATTACCAAGGAAAAAACACAACATGATTCTATCATGGTGGTTGTAGATGTGTTTACTAAAGCATCCCACTTTATATTGATGTAGTCTACATTTGGGAATTCTGAGATAGCTAATATTTTCATGAGAGACATCTTTCACCTACATGGAATACTGTTACACAATATTTTATCACACCTCCTGAACTTCCCTGTGACATACCACAAAGTGCCCAAAACATGACCATTATACAATATACTCATTCATGTATATAGCCCAAATCCCTCTTTTAACTTTTCTTGGAAAATATCTTGAGCTTTCACTTAAGAAATAGCTCTTAAAACCCTAATTTGAGCATCATCACTCTTATTAGGCTAAAAACCGTGATGGTCACATGTTGCACTATGCTAGACCAATGATGGCATCGCTATGCTTTCTCATATACCCCCGATGGTCTAAAAAAGGTAATTTTCCAAAAGGAGATGAGAATATTCGTGATCTAGAAGCTTCCAGAGCAGTGAGCTAGAGGTGGTTTCACATAAATGAGGTCGAATCCTCCTAACTTGACATGTTTGTCTTATCCCTACGAGATACATCCTTGAGATGTGGGCCTAATCCTATCTTTAGAGAAGTCCTAAATCCCTCTCCGAGCCTATAAATTCCTCTTCTCCCATTCCCAAATGGTTGGTCTATGTCCATTTGCACCCTTATGCTAAGCTTGTGCTTAGAGGCTATTCATTAGATTTGGAGAAGGAGTGTTTGAAGAGTTTCTTGGTTTGGACTTGGATTACCACTCAAGGATAGCCTTTCAATATCAAGGCTATGGTTGTAAGCTTCCATTTATTCTTTAAATAATATACATGTGTTGGTTCGTCTTCCCAAAATATATATGTTCATGTATGTATCACCTTAGCATTCCTTGATCAACTAAGTAGGTTATTATTGTATTCACCATTGGTTTTTGCATTCTTTGTTGTCTCTTCATCACTTATGCAGGTATATAAATGTTAAAAGAAGCAGGAACAAGTTTGTGACATAAGTGGTTTGAAGATCTGAACAAAGGAAATCAGAGTAGCATGAGAGCGAGGTAGGTCATCTCTCCCGTTCTACATTTCAATTATAATCTAGGAAGATGTTGAGTTGATTGTCACTTGAGTTTCTATACCCACTCATTACATTAGTACAAAATGGTTAATTAGTTACTAAAACAATGACTAAAATTTGCATATAAATGACTATTTTCAATCGGTGACTAGTAGTAGCTAATTTACAGTGTCTTATAACGTGACCAACTTTTAGTGATTTTTAGCTTAGTCATTAATTAATTGTCTCAATTTTATCATCTAGCAGTATATTTAGCCATAAATTTGGTCATTAATTCAGTTATTGATTTAGTCATTAATTTCCACAATTAATGACCAAATATACAACAAAATATATTACTATATGATCATCTGAGAAAACTAATTAATGACCAAAGAAATATGACCAAAATGTTGGTCATGTTATAAGATACTATAAATTAGCTACTAATAGTCATATATATGCAAATTTTAGTCATCATTTGAAACCAATTAATGACTAAAGAAATATGACTGAATTTTTGTTGTGTTATAAGATACTATAGATTAGCTACTAATAGTCATATATATGCAAAATTTAGTTGTCATATGTAATGAAAAATTAATCAATTGCAGTAATCATTTATATTTTTTCGGTAGTTTCATATTCATTATACAAACGACTAATTTAATAGTTTATATTCATTTCATTTATTTTCATTAATAATCATTATAAACTACTAATTTAGTCATATTTTCATTTTATTTGTGTTCATCATTAATCAATATAAACTACTAATTAGTAGTTTTAGATTGATTATATGTGTTCATTATTAATCAAAATAGATTAATTAGTATGATTTTGGGACTAAAAAAAAAAAAAACATCATACAATATGAATTGGTTCATCTAATATGGAAATTCAAAATTACATATGTTAGCTAAAATACTAAACAATATCAAGTGCAACTATAAATAATTTCAACCACAAATTATATTATACGAAATCTTCAGTATTACAATATGAGTTTCTAACTTAACAGTGGTTGGACTACAATTTACACATGAAACGTTGCTTCATCACTATAAAACATTATCATTGTGTTGTCAAGTCATTGCAGGTGAATTCACCAACACATCAGTCTCTATGTGTGTGCCTTATGCGGGATATTGGCTTTAAGGGTACCACTAGACTAGCTCTCTTCTCTCTCCTTTTTCATTTATCACTCCGGTGTTAGTGTTCTCCTCTTTCCTCAAATCTTGCTACGTACCACCAATACTTAGTTCCTTTTCTGAGAACAAAAGAACCTAGCATGCAGAGTGTAAGACATGAAAGACTATGAACACTAGAATATAAATGAAAGTAGAGTATAAAGGATTTATATTACATATACCTGAACATCAAAAATGTTAAAGCCATTCTGCCCCATAAGAGAAAGAAACTCAAACAAGTTTTCTTCGGTTGAGCAATAGTGGCCACTGTGTGGCAAAATGACCTATATAAACAAATTAAAGTTAGCATAGAAAAGAAAACCTTAGTTACTTAGTATTCAACCTTCAGGGAAAGCTTAGGCACAATCATGCCAACTAAGTTACATGCTAAAAAGCTCAAGTTGTAAATAACTTGTTAAAACCAATAATCTGAGGTGTGATGTATAATCCTTATCATTGTATTCACAACAACAATTTGTTGTCTAATGCATGAACTTGGTCAAGTATATAAACAACATGTTCTCAAATAACAACATGAAAGTAAACTTTTATAATAATCATGAAATTTTTTCAATACAAAACAGTTAAAAGGATTTCAATCAATTTCGTGTATTATTAATTTCATCTTCAACCTTTGGTTGTTTCTTAAACAGACATAATGCCAAGTACTTTCAATTTCATATTTAAAATATATAAAAAAATGAAATAAACGTTCAAAATACAATTAAACAATGAAGAGAGGATATCATGGAATGGACATTGTAAATTTTATAAAAAAAATATTTACCTACCCATCGATATATTATCATGCATTCCTAAAACATTTGCTTGCCCAAAATAACCACGAGGTGAAATAATCACAACATTGATAACCATAGGAATACTTACTAGAAACATTTCGAAAGTCGATGGCTGAAGTGCCTAAAGGATCTCCAACAACAAATGAATCATATCCAAGCCATGATCTCTATAGTGTCTCCCCATCCTTTCTCCACTCACATTTCATGTAACCTACCCACACCAAAGTCAAGTAACAACCAAATGAAGGAATTGACATTTGTTTTTATCTTTTATAGGTATAAAAGTAATTCGTATTTAAAGCGTTCCCGTCATGAGAATGGATCAATAAAGTAGAAAATCAGAAAAAATGATCTCAATGATCTCTTGGATTAAAAAAAGAACATATCTACAAACAAAAAAGCCATACATTACTTATCCTCAAACTATTTATATGGTGTAATCTTAGGTAAAGTTTTAAGATGTCCCTCTGCCTTTACCAAGGCGGATTGTAGCTTGGTTAAACTCGTTATCCTTTCCTTCAACGTCGATTTCTACAAGATAAATGTCACACATTATTTTTTCCCATTTCTTAACATGTTAGATATGATAAATTGAAAGTCACATAAAAGTAAGAGAAAACCATTTTCTAACCAAAACAAATAAACAAACAATGCCTCTAATAAAACTTCACACCTAAGAAATTACTCGGCCACATGCTCATAGTAAAGCTGATATTTTTTGAATCATATTTAATGGGATATTCGTATTTTTACCACGATTTCAATTTGGTGCTAAAATAAATATATAAATCCAAGTTATTATCACTGAACTTCAAGTATAATTCAAAAAAATAATGCCATTATAAGGTATGGAGACAGAAACATCTTCATCACTAGGATTTTATATTTTAGTTTGATTTGAGTTGAGTTGGTATTTGAATATATATTTTTCTCTCAAGAAGTGAAATAGAGAGAAGAGAATCGAAATAATCGTGTGAATTTTTAATTAATTCATATTATATATCTCTAAAATAGTGAGGTCATCCTTCTCTGCCATTTGATAGAGATTTATTGGCATAGAATAATAATGAATTAACTATCAAACAAAATGATGAAATATATTACCGAGAGAAAGAAAAATGACATGACTTTGGTATTTATGTGCTCGAAGGAAATCCAACAATGGTTGTGTTCTTTCTTTATCATGAAATAGTATTGAAGACAAATGTTGGTTCAAAAATTGAACTTTGATACCAATAGGAGATGGCCATGTTGGGTAAGGAAAGGATGAATTTAAGGGCTCAAGGTATAGCTTCAATACATAGTTATCATTGTTAATACAAGATACAAAGTTGTCATCATTTGATTATCAAGGTAAAAGGAAGAATGAGTTTGTATTTTAGCACATGTGATTGTATATGAAAAAGAGAGCACTAGTGGAAATGAAAGCATGTTGTCCCATCATTCAACCTAACAAAAAACTTATATATTCAATAGTTGACTACAGTGGAAATCAAATGTAAAAGCCACTCAACTTGATCTTTACATGACATCATCCTAATGGAACATTATTTCCTACCACATAATTGGCATGAATAAAATTTCCACAAAATTCATCCAAAAAATGAGAAGAACTTATGGAAAAAGAACATATCATTAGTGTTTTGTACCCTCTTTAAAACATGTAGTCTATGGAAGTAGAATAGGCCAAATGGAACAAGATTCCAATTGTGTGGGATATAAAAAAATAAATGTGGAAAAGCACGCCTACCAATTCACAAAATCTCATTCTAAATAATAGAACATGTTGATGATAGTAATGATGAAAATAGATCATGTATTAATATCAAGCCCCTTATTGGTCATCAATTAGCAAGGCGATTGGTAATTTTTACTCATAAAAAAGATATCATAATTAGTGTAATGACTGTGTGGATCTTTTTGTCATTTTTTTAAAATTTATATTGTGGTGTCCTTGCAGGAGATAGTGATGAAAGTTCTCTAGGTTTGGTTAGACTTGTTTCCTTTCATATTCTTATGTGAATGGATGAAGAGATACCTTTCATCGGTTTGGAAATTCAGGTGTCCCTCCCTTTCCTTCAATATGTGGAGATTCCCCGCCATTGAAGGACCTTTATAGTTCTTAATCCAATCTTATTATCAGACCAAGAGGTAACTCCTCAAATCAGAGCGCATATTATTCATTCGGGCTGTTCGTTATTATATACTAGAGGGAGTGACTATTCGGTTCATCTCCCGATGAATCTCTATATTCTCTATTATTTATTTACATTAATTATAGTTGTACACCCAATCCCTCTAATTAGGTTTCAACATTCCCCACCTTAATCTAAAGGGATGTTGGTGAGTTCAAGCATCATTCTGAGTCTTTCAAGCTTTTCTCTTCCAAGTGCTTTGGTGAAGATGTCTGCAATTTACTCATTAGTGGAACAATGGTGGAGATGGATTGTTTTGGCGTCAACATGATGTCGAATTAGATGATATTTAGTATTGATGTGCTTTGTTCAATCATGGAAGTTGGGGTTCTTGGCCAACATTATTGTAGAGGTATTATCAATCATGAGTGGAGTCGATTGTACTTGTTTTACTTGCAAATATTCAAGAATTTTCCTAAGACACACAATTTCTTTTGTTGCCTCACCTACTGCCACATATTTTGCCTTTGTTATGGAATCTGTTGGAACTCATTGTTTGCGTGATCTCTAGGAGACAACTCCTGATCCAAGACTCATAGCATAACCTGAAGTAGATACCCCAGTTTCTTTGTCTCCATCAAAGTCTAAATCAGAGTATCCAATCAAGTTGAAGTTGCCCACCTGTGTATACTTGATTCCAAAGTCTTGAGTTCCCTTCAAGTACTTTAGAACACTTTTTGCAATAGACCAATGTCCCTCACAAAGCTTTTGCATAAATCTAGAGAGGATTCTAACAACAAAATAAATGTCTAGTCCGGTAGTGGTTAGGTAGTTGAGACTTCCTACAAGCTGTATATACTTTGTTGCATCCTCAAATTCTTTTCCTTCAATGGATGTGAGCTTTAAGTTTTGTTCCATTGTAGTAGCCAGAGGTTGCATTCAATCATGCCAAACCTATTCAACAGATCTCCAATGTACTTATTTTGAGAAAGGAGTATGGACTTCGGATGTTGAGTTACTTCAATACCAAGATAGTAATGGACACAACCCAAATTAGTCATTTCAAAACACTTTTTTAATTCCTTCTTTATCGATGGAATGTAGCTTTCATTTTTCCCTATAATCAAAATATCATCTACATATACCACAAGATATAAAATTATTTTTCCAACTTTCTTGACAAACAAAGTTGCATCATCAATATCACAATGCTTGAAATTGAGTTCCAGAAGATGCTTAGTCAGTTTTTCATACAAGGGTCGCGGTGCTTGTTTGAGGCCATACAAAGATTCCCAACTTTGCATAATTTATGTTCATGTCTCTTCACAGAAAATCCTTTAGGCTGGGACATAATTTTTTTTTATTTTAGATCTCCATTCAAGAAAGCAACTTTTACATCCATTTGATGAACTTTCCGACCGTTCTGTGCTGCTAGGGAAAAGAGTGTTCGGATGGTAGCCCATTTTGCTATGGGGGCAAAAGTTTCCTCATTATAGGCCCCTTCCTTCTGTGCAAAACCTTTTGACACAATCCTAGCTTTGTGCATGTCAAGTGAGCCATCAACTTTATACTTGTTCTTGTAGACCCACTTGAAACCAATTGGTTTATTTCCCAATGGAAGATCAAGCGGCTTCCAAGTGCCATTCTTTATCAGGGCATATTACTCCTTTTGCATTGCTTCTCTCCATTCATCATGAGAAGCAACTTATTTGAAGGAAGTTGGCTCAAAATCTGTAGACAAATTGAATTCACAATTATAAGAAATATCCTTATCAATAGGTGAATCGGAGTCATCTACATTACCTCCATTTTGCCAATTTGAATTTCTACTTCTTGTCTTTGCAAGCTCATCAGGATGAACACTTTCAAGTGTCTTTGTCATCCACTTTGGGGGACCTTTCTCAGACGGTCCAGACTTCTCTATTGATTGAGTTGGGACTGAATCAAGGTTGAGTCTCCCAATTCTGTCAATCACATGACTCAAAGTATCATCCATTGTTGGAGTTTCATGTAAGGGAGAGAATGCTTCAAAATAAGATTCCACGGGTAGATCTAGAATAGGAATCCCCCCTTCAAGATGTCGAATCTGATTATCAAATTCTTGAAATGATTTTGCTTTTGTGAATCTATGCAAGTGATCATGTTGCCTTTCAACAACATTGTCAGTTTGGGATGATTCAAGAAAGATTACATCTCTAAATACAACAGAATTTTTATTCACTTCATCATAGAGATGGTATGCTTTGGAGGTGTTTGAATACCCTAGGAAGATACATTTACGACTTCTTGCACCAAGTTTGTTTCTATGTACCTTTGGTATTAAGGCATAACAGGTGGAACCAAAGAGCCTAAGATGCTTTACCAAGGGAATGTGCCCATACCGCATATCATAAGGAGTCTTGTTTCTGATAACATTAAATGGACATCTATAGTTTATATATACAACACATAGAACTGCATCAGCCCAAAACATCATTTTTATCACTAGTTTTACCTTTTGGTTGGTTTCTTTGCTGCTCAATTTTGTTCCAAGGTAACTTGCATGTGGAGGCATCATGTGGTTCATTTCTTTTGCAGCATATGCAGTGCAAATCTGACTTTTCTCCTTAAGAGTGTCTACCCTGCTTGCCTCTGAAATATCTTCCTCTTCCTCTTCTACCACCTCTTCCTCTAGAAGAATCTTTGACAAGATTCTTGTATTTATGAGAAATGGATGCAACCTCTTCAGAAGACTCAAGGACTATCTTGGTTCAAAAAGATTTTTCTCTTTCAATTTTTTTTTTCAAAAGAGAGTCAAAGGTAATATCATTGAGATTTCCATTTGCTTGAAATGACTCAAGATAATTAGAGTAAGTAGGATAAAGTTCCTTGAGAAAAGTGATCAGATGAATATCCAATTCAACCTTAGTGACTTTGATATCATGCATTATATATTTAACTTCAGATGCAAGAGCAAGAGGATCATTATTTTGTAATTCAAGGGTGAAGAGCTTAATCATGAGTTGAACAACTTCAAGTGCAGAGTGAGAGTCATAGAGTTCTTTCAGATTTTGTAAGGCTTCAAAAGCATTTGAAAATGGCAAAATATGTCGACCCACCTCTTCGCTTACTAATGTTGTAATAAATGCATAGGCTTTGATGTTTTTATTTTCCCAAATTTTGAGCTCCTTGTCTGAGGTAGGCTGGACTAGTGCTTCGTCTCCTTCTCCAACACACACTCCTTTCCATAGCCCATTAAAAATGAAAGTGTGTTGGATTTTTTGCGACCATTCATGATAATTCTCCTTTCCATTGAGAAGTATTGCCACAATAGGTATAATTGAATGCATTGTAAAATTTGTATATAGTGGAGAAAAATATTGCTATTGCAAAATTTTACTCGTAAAATGATTGTTATACCAACAGTGTTCAACTTAACAACATTCAACGTTCACTCGAATATCAGAGTCTGATTGTAGCTGTAGTTCTTTTGTTGCTTTGTATAGCAAAGATGAATGACATAGATGAGTAGAGGAGATGAACGGAGGAGGGTTGTCAATGGTAAGTGATCAACGGTTATCGCAAGAAAAACAAGTCAGGGCGATAACCATTTCTAAAGGTGGATTTCAGGTTACAAGCGGGATTTCAGGTGGATAAAAAATGGTAAGTGGTATTGAGAGGGGAGCGCCCCATTCCACTAAGTGATTGACACGTAGCGACTAGGGGAGAGAGAAAAACCACTAGTATCGGGTGGGTAACTCTCATGCCACCAATGCAACCGAAATCGCTATAAACTATCGAATTTGGAGGTTCTGATCAACAATGGAGATTAAAAGGCACTTTTCGGGCGAGTAACCACCATTCAAGTGGTCCCCCAAAAAATCAATGTCAGCTGTCGGATATTGAGGTTGATATCAAGGGTGGAGAATGAGCTAGATAAAGTGAAACCTTGGGAACTCTGTCTGAGATGGTTTAATGAAGGGTATGATCGCATCGCAAACATGCAGTGGTATGGTCACGGCAAGGGTTCTTGCAATATGTGATTAAAAGCAGACTCGAAAATATTTATATATGTGGGTTCATAGCATTTGAGATCCGGCCCAAGGGAGGAAGTCCAACTTACTACAACATCTTCGACTTCAATGCACCATCCGACACAATAGCAATGAATGAGATTTTTCGGGGTTTTGATAGAAATTTCAGCCTACAAAAGATGCAAAAAAAAAAGGAAAAATAGATTAGGAGTTACAAATTAAAAGGGAAGCGAAAAAAATGGCTCCTACTCTAATACCATGTCAGACCAGGAGGTAACTCCTCAAATCAAAACTCATGTTATTCATTCAGGTTGTTCATTATTGTATACAAGAGGGAGTGACTATTTAGTTCATCTCCTGATGAATCTCTATCTTCTCTATTATTTATTTACATTAATTACAGTTGTACACCCAATCCCTCTGATTAGGTGTCAACAATTACAGACATAACAGATAGATTTGGTCCAAATCAAGATGTTGCTAAGGTGATTGGAGAGGGAGCAACAACTCAAGAATTGTTTAGTATTGCTCTTATGGAGCTTGAAAGATAGTGTATGAAAAATGGTTTATATATTTGTGGTGGTAAGGAGGTAATTTTTTTTCCGATTGCTTAGCTTAGAAGAAGAAGATAAGCATAAGAACCAAGATCAAGATAAGGATTTCAGGTATGTGTATAACTTTTCAATTGGAGGGAAGCATGCAAGATAAACTAATGCTTATATGCAATTAGGAGGGGGAAGGTGGAGCAAATGTGAAGAAAGAAAATCCATACTTTATGATGATAAGCACTATATATCATTATCATCATCTAGGAAAAATGTTCAGGAAGAATCATCTTTACAATCACAGATTGAGGAACGTGAATCACTGGATACCTCTTGCAGTGGAACTTTACAAAAAAAAATTGGTGTCATGATTATAGTGTCACGTGATGTGCCCCCAAAAGTTCAAAATATGCTAGCAATGTCAAGGAAAATTTCTTTCTATGCTCCTTAACTCATATTTCGCCCCATCCACGTTGTGATAGACCAATTCTCAAGATCATAGAATGATATTTTCTTTAATGAAGGAGTCCAAGGGCTAAAAATTTAAGGATATGATCGACTTTTTCTTTCAAAATGGACTGTCTTGTCTAACTTGCAAGGACTTGGGTGTCAAACTTGTTTTCGATCGACTGTTATTCACGTGTCAAAATTTTGAGTATGACTTGGGGTTGAGCTTGAATGAGAGGATTTTACTTAATACTGTTTAGTCAAGGAAAAGAACCAAATTCAGAGTCCATTTGAATTGTGATTCATGAAGCATAGTAATAGATGTAGGTTTTAACCCCATACTGAAATTACTTGCATACGAATTCCAAAACACAAAAAAATAAACAATGCGAGAGCATAACACATAAAAAACATATACACAGAGATTTTCTTCTGGATCCCAAAACCGGGACTACCAGCTTGATTTTTCATTATGTTC
>APFE030710158.1:0-18689 GCA_000404065.3 Pinus taeda | reverse complement strand
TTAGAAAACAATGAGAAAGAAATTAAGTATATGAATCTGAATTTATCATTAAAAATTGCACTCTTACCTAGATGGGATATTGAATCATTACTGGTTAAAAGGTAACCCTGCCGAGGCTATGGATGCCTGCTAGAAGGAGAGGCTCTACCTATGACAACTGGGTACATCTAAAAGCCTATTTGTGATAGCCCCTTGTTTTTTTATCTTTAAAACCAAGTAATGACTGATGTAGACAAGGAAATTTTCATATTGAAGAGCATAATCAAATGGAGGATAATTAGGTAGATTTTTTTTTTTTATTCAGAGAAATGTTATTCATGTAATTTTATTTTTTGAAGTACCTTTATTTTGGAAGTTTTTAGAATTTTCAAAAAACTGTGAGAGATAACTGGTTCTTCCAGCGAATCGCTAATTATTGTGTTATTCAACTACCCCCTCCCCCGCATTTATTGGTATAATAGATAATATTTTATTAATAAATGGGGACCCATGATAAAATCCCTCAAAAATAAATTTAGCACTTAAACATTTTCTTTTAAGCTTTTAAGGAATAAAACGATATATCAAGTCAAAACCCTTTGAAAGATAGTGATTCTTGCCTTTTTGCATATCGCTGGACCAAGTGTGTCAAAAGCCTTATTAACGAGCAAAACCTGAGTAAAGCAATCAAAAGTCTCATCGTGCCTAACTTTCATATCATTGGGCTTTTAATTTAAAAGCCAAAACCTATGTCATTTCCTATTTAATAAAGCCCATATCACAATCGCACATCGGCACTCCAAAGGGCACAAACCCACGAAGCATGTTGAGACGTGTGAAATGCAATATTGCCATAGGAAAAGTCAATCTTATTGCATCGTGCCAGAACACTTAAAGAAAGGTCTAAAATCTTATGAATTACTTGATGTTGCGAAATACGATAAAAGCCCAAACCCGATAGAAGCCAATGTCATAAAATGGTGATTAAGTCCATCGCGTAATGAAAAACGCTTTATAAGGTAAATAGATTTAAATGACAAAGAACACACCACTTATCTTACATCTCGCATCCCACAAGAACCTAAGGAACTTTCAAAAAGCCCACAATCAAACATGTGATAATGCGATTTGCGACATTGCATCGCTATCACAAAATCGCCATTCTCGCAACTTAAGCCCACCACCTTAAAAGTTCTCCTTCCGGTATTATGATGCAAAACACTAATGAGCAATAAAGGTAGTGATAAGGTACCATTAGTGGATATTTAATATGGTTTAATGAAATTTATGTCAAAGAATGGCTCAATGTGATACGATATCTTTCATCTGCATTTGATTAAAACTCCTTTCTTGTCACCTTTTCAAGGTTATCTATATCATTCATTCTCATTCTCATTATTGCTTGTGTTTATCTGATAGCTTCCACTTTTCTCCATTTCAGGAAAATTCCATAGGGAGCATCGTTAGAAGCAATGGGAAAGAAGGGAAAGTCAATTGCATCCAAGAAGTCAGAAATGATCCCTCTTTTCTCTAATACTATGTGCAGCAGAGATGAAGGCACTTCAAAATGGGAGGCTATGTATGACTTGTTAGAAGAAGAAAACCAAAATCCATTGGTAGAAAAGGCCACTGCATATTCCCAAGAGTCATCTGATGCCTCCTATTTTGAGACGATATGCTCTTTCCTGCATTAGCCACAAGACCATAGATAATCCCATACACAGATATGGTCAAATGGATAATTGATGTGGTGGACATCTCAGATAGAGAGTTCAAGAATCACAGGTAAGAGGTTATGGGGTATTTTTTAGAAGACAACCTATGACTGATGTACCATTTACCAAAGCCACAGAAGCTCTACAGTGAACAGTTCCTTGAGAAATTTTATAAGGAAAATGATGACCTAGAAGACGTCACATAAACCTAGACAAAAAGTGAAGGAAATCTCAAATGGGATAAAATGGGTATGTATTCTATGACATCTATTTCTACTCCTCATAGTTTCACAACAGCCATGCTATGTAGATTGTTCAGTAAACGTGATAGTACCAAGTTTTCCCCAGAATGGCTTCCATTAATAGATGCAATTGTGAATGCAATGATAATGAATTGGGCTCAATTTTTTTTAGATAAATTAGAAAATTCCATTATGGAATATAGGAGAAAAATAAGTCCCTCTTTAAGGGTTTATCCCCCGTTTTTCATGATTGCTTTTGTAATGGATGCAATCTATTTTAGTTCTAAATTTCCCACTATGGGATGGAAGTGGATTGTACAAGACCCGCTTCCTATCCATGTGTACCATAAGAGTTTGTGGGAATCTCAATTTCACCCCCATTTTTATAAAATTTGTCAAGGAGTTATGCTACCCATCCATAAAGAAGTATTCAATAGAATCACCCCCAGTTTTTCTAAAGAGGTTGAAGTGGATATCTTTCCAGCATCCAGATAGTTTGGGGAGGAGACATTTACCTATATCAGAGTATTTGGGAGCATTGCTTCACCACATGTTCTCCCATATTATATCCCCGACAAATTGATGGCCAGATAAATAGCCTACCAAACAGCAGGGGAAGATGGATTAAGCAGAGGATTGAAAGATCAAAAGAAGGCCATTTGGCCTACATTTGTATTACAATGTGGTGCATTTGTGCTACATGATTTTGGGCATGCATGTAAAGAAGCAGAGATTATTAAGTCTCTGAAATTAGCTACAATCTAAGGAAGCGAGTATGAACCAAATGGCATTGTTAAGGATTTCACTGTTATGGTGAAAGTAAAGCAATTCACCCATGAAGAGGATGTCTTCGATGACCTCTTCCTACAGGCAGAAACATTTTCACAAGCGACGCATATGGCATCACTACTTCTTAACCTAGATGATGTTAAGGGTTTCCATGTGTACAAAAAGAGGAGATTATTCAAGGTCCCATTAGACCTACTGCAGATTGAATCAAAGAGAATTCCAAAGAAGAAACCAAAGAGAGATTTACTCATGAGTCAGAGAACTCAAAGCGAAAGTCTCAAAATGGGGAGGCAATACGAATAAAGAGTCTAAAAATGACACATCTATAACTATAGAGGAAATGGTCGAGAAAACCTCAGCAACGAAACCTGCAAAAGTTCACTCTACATCAACTCAGTCAGTGAAAACCCCAGTTATTGATTTGGAACAGGAATGGGAACAGTTCAACAAAAATCTTCACATAGATTCAAACCCTAAGAAAACATCTTAGGTACAAACTCCTAAGCAAACCCAGCATAAGTCAACTCCAGAAACAACAGTAGAAAGAGTTGTGGGCACTCAGGACATTGAGCTCATTCCTGCTACCCCCACTTCAGAAATTATTTTGAGAAATGAGGAAATACCTCCGCTAGATGTATTTTATAGTCCTACCCACAAATCTGTCGTCAAGAGATAGAGGAAGAAAAGAAAGTTAGACAATGTAGTTGTTATGACTCTTTATAATGAACCAATGGACATCGTGTGGAAGGACTTGCCCATGGACCCATCTGAAAATCTCACAAAATTGTCACAATTCACAAGAGCCTATGCCACGATAACTATTTACAAAGTGACAGAGGTCCAAATGCTTCTTAAAGAAAAGGAACAAAGGATTTTGTTGTTAGAAAAAAAATTAGCTAAGGAAAAATCCAATTAACAATTAGAATTACAAGTAACCCAACTCCAACAGGAATTTGAATAGATGAGAATACAACATTAGGCCAGCCTAGCATAAAGAGATGCACAAATACAAGCTATGATAGATAAGTATAAGGATAATCCACAAATCGATGAATTCACAAAGGAAGCGCTCAGTGTTAACTCCCAACTAATGCAACAAAAGGAAGTACCTGCCAGAAAATCTCGCAAATGAGTGCTTATTGTGAGATCAGTGATAAGTTAACAAGCCAAGTTGTTGACATGAGAATTGAGTATGATGAAATCCGTAAAAGGATTTCTGACTTTATCACCTGGCAAGAATCAGAGGATGGGAGAAAGGTTGATCTGCCAAAGTTGGAGGAATCTCATAAAGACATCCTTTTCATAGATTGGGATTCTCGGTTGAAGCAAGAAGAAAGGGAAACAACGATAGCAACAACAGCAACAAACAACATAATTAAAGCCCTCAATGAAAATCTTCATTGCGCCAACCTAGTTACAAAATGTGTATCAATATTTTTTCCGAATTTCAAACAGTTAGAGCAGTAGTGGAGGCAGGAAGCACAGGAAAAGGAGGAGGTAATCAGATAGCTAAGTAGGCTGAATTGGGAAGTATATTGGCAATTTTTAGTGAAACCATACAGTCAGTGGATGACTTTCAGGTGTTTAACAACCTCAACACAAAAGATGGTGCCAGCACTAACAGATGTTGTATTTGTTGCACAATTGAAATATGCGATCGGCCAACCGACTCAGCTCAAGCCTATGACAAATATGTGCGATCTTAGAAATCAAGTGAAAAGGAGTTAGTCATTTAGTTTAATTTTATTTTAGTTTTATTTTCGCATAATCTGAGGAAGGTCGTTTAAACCTCCTCAACTATTTTTTGTAATAATCTATTTTAGGACCTATAGTTCGGTATTTAAACCCCTCTCATGCATTTAGAGAGGGGTACATAAATTTCATCAGAAACATTCCTCGAAACATTGCACTTCTGTACTTTTGAGGAGGTTATGACGGCATGAATGGAACAAGATCTATTTTCTTGCAAATATCTAGCATGCTCTACTAAAATTCACTTTTGTACTCTTAGAATGTGCTGGATTAATTGATATTGGATTAATATTGCTGAAACACATGAGCAGGACTCATCATATATGGTACTTTTATGTTATGATCTTGTTTTATTTATGTATCAAGGAATTATCCTTCTTTAAATTATTTTATGCGTGAAAGTCTGAATTATAGTTTAGCATTATTGCACTTTTGTACGATGTTGGATTTGACTCTATTATGAATACATGAACAATTTTATATGCGATATATCTTTTACAATCATTTTGTCTAACTATTTATCCAAAATAGTTACTACTAAACGATTTCACTTCTTATTGCAGTTCAATGATCTTTATTACCAATTTCTATAGGACATCATTGTAGATCGCATATTGTATTTAATTTTCGAGTATATGTATAGCTAAATAGTGTTAAAATAGGATATATGCATGTGTTTAATAGTTAGATTAGAGTACACTTAGCTTAGTCATTCTTCCTATTACATCATAGATCACCCCATCAACACTATCAAAATATTTTCTGGGAAACTAGTCCCATTATCCCTAGTCGAAGCCACTACACCAAACAGAAAAGGAGCTGCTAACCAAGGTCCGAACTGGGTGGTTTTCCCTCATGTTGTCACAATGTTTTTCGAGGCTTCCACAAACCTGTAAAATACATAATTGTGACATGTTTGATGAAATGCCTGTCATGGCTAGTATGGGTCTAGTCAAGCCTTTGTTCAAGTATTTTCATTAGTATCATTGTTTTGATGTTACTTTTCATTTTTGGAAGTTTCATGAAGTTATGGGTAGTGGCTTGAGTCCTAGCCTTGAAAATGTGGCACAAAATCCAAGGTCACTGGCTCAGAACTAGGTGAAAAAGTCCTCAGTCGCTAGCATGCCCTTGCTGTGGGAGCGATTGGAGGGACCCCCTCACATTCATGCTCATGCCATGGGAGCAACTAAGCCTCTAGGTTAGTAAAACTCTAAATTTGTCTCAGGGGTTCATCACCTGGAAGGGTTAGTTGCCTCTTGAGCATTATGTAGCATGTGTAGAAGATCAAATTAGTTGTGATGTGTCAGTTACACTTCCTTAATTGTACTTGAGGACTTGAATCACATTGTGGTAGACTCTCATCACATGTTTACCCCAATGAACTAGTTAACTTGGGTAAATGTGGGAGGAGATGGTTACAGGGGGTTACAGTAGTGAAAAAGTTGATGTGATTGATGGCTCCATTTCAGGTAACCAGTCCCCTGAGATTTGTTTTGGCTACTACACTAATATGCTTTCCCCTACCAATTCGATGGGTAGTGGCCTTGAGATTCTCAGTCACAACCCAAATCGAACTTTAGAGTTGTTATCAATTCACACGAATGTAGTTTCCCTGGCCTATGTTTCCATTAGCCCTAATTTTATGAAGAATATCACCATTCAAAAGAAACACTGAGGTAAGAAAAAGGTGGTTCCTCTAAAGGACCAAAAAACTTCTGGTCTATCTTTACTTTTTTTTTATTTTCTATAATCACTTGAGAACTCTTCCCTTGATGACTCTAAAATGAAAGCTCTTAAAGAATTTTCACTTGTTGCACACCCTCCATCTTGAATATTATGTCCCTCAATATTTCAGGACTAGGGAATGCCCCTAAATGGAATTCCCCACATCATTTGATCTCGATCCAATGACCATCAATCATTCTGATCCATAAGACAATGGTTAATGGTGCCAAGGCCAAGTCATATTTCCTAAAATTATGTCTAGGTTAGATTCTTTTTTCAATTGATGTCATCAAACTCTCCAGGATCTGACTCCTATGTGGGATCCTTGATCTATTGACTTTCTAGTTTTAAATCATTTTTCAAGAATTTTATTAACGTGATTCTCGAGGGTTGAAAGGAAATATTTCACATCCTTAATGTATATGCTCCTTATGAATCCAAAATGGAATTCTATAACAACATGGATAAATATAATATATCAAATATTGGATTGGTAATTATGGTTGGGGATTTAAATTTCATTGTCTCTGCAAATGAGATAATGGGTAGCATAGTAAATTGGATCCTTTAGGGTAATTGTTCAACTAGATCTTTGTCTAATTTTTTTTATGGATGTTCTCTTAATCCCTCTCTATCCTACTTGGCGAAATGGGTGTGATGGGGGAAGGTATTACAAAATGACTGTACAGATTTTTGGTTCATGAAAACTTGGTAGAAATAATTATCATGATGGTGTGTTCATGGGTCTCTCCTACAATCCTATAATATAATTCTCCCATTTACTTACAATGGAGGGGTGAATATGTTTGCAAGGGTATCCCTTGTAAATTTAATCATTCTTGGTTAAATGAAAGTGAATTTGTGCCGCTGGTTAGAGATACTTGGTATAGTGTGGTTTTACATACAAAGACGTCGTGGATGGATGTGGTGTGTTATAAATTAATGGAATATTGGCCTACCTCTTTGTGAAATATTGCATAAGAAATGGTTTCGAATAGTATTGATTAGAGGTAGAAGGATAAGCTTTCTAATTATGTTACCCCTGAATATTTTGGCATTTTAAAACATAAACAAATCAATGGTGTTTCATCCAATGCTCAAGAATTCATGCATTCCATAAAGGTTAGAAAAAAAGAGGTATTATTATTAAAATTGGATGTGCATAAATTATTGAGTGCGTTGATTGGTATTTTCTTCATATTATATTAAAAACAACTTGAGATTTTAATTTGGGTTGTTGATTGAATAATGGCTTGCATAAATTCTGTTAATTATGCAGTCCTAATAAACAGCGAGTCTTTAAACGTCTTTAAAACGTCACGAGGATTGTAGCAGGGTTGTTCATGATCCCCCTATTATGTCTTCTAGTGATTGATTGGTTGAGAAGAGTGATTTCAAAGGCTCAAGTTTGGGGTTTATTTGCGGGTATAAATATTTAAAAAAAATATCTTTGTTACACATCTTATGTTTGTGGATGATGCCTCTTTTTGGGGAGGTTTTCACAGCGAAGTGAAAATACGTTTATCAAATCATATCTCATTTCAGTGACACATATAGGTTATATATGGAAAGATATAAATTATTTCTTATTCATGCATCTATTGATTTGGTCCCTATTTTGGATATTGCAAATGTCTTTTTTGTTGGATTGGACTCATAGGACAATGGTTTCAAATATCTTTCCTTTCACCTGAAACTAAATAGTTATGATATTCAAGTCTCACACTAATTGATTAAGAAATTTGAAATAAAAATGAATTCATGGTCACATAGGTGGTTAACTCTTGTGGGAAAGTTTACTTTAGCACAATTAATTTTACAAAACATTTCAATTTATTTGATGAATCTATATTTGTTGCCCAAATATATCATTAAGAATATCAACTCCCTTAAATTTCATTTCTTTTGGATCAAAGAGATATAGCAAGATTATTCTTGTCTATCTAAAGGATATTTCCTTTTGGAAAGAGGAGGGGGATTGGTGTCTTAAGAATATTGAAAAATTTAGATGACCATTAGTGGTGAAGAGTTTATGGCATGCATTATTTGGTTCTGCTCTATGGAAATATATTATAAAGGAGAAATATCTTCGTAAGGAGTGTTTGCATGCATGCATCAAGGTACGGTTCGCAACAATTTCATGAAGGTGAAGCATTGGCTGATTGGTAAAATGTGCTGGGAGATTGAATAAATCGTTGTGCTAGAAATTGGATTGGACCCTATCAGGGGTTTTAGGACATCCATACACAAAACATCCATATATTACCTTCCTCCCTCATTAGATACATAAAAACAAGGTTATTTATTTCCTCAATTAGATTTTGATTGCTTTCTATGTTATTTATTTATATTCAACGTAGTTATACTCCTATGATCTGGTTTTATATGGGGAATTAGTAGATAGTTAGAACAAATATGTGGTTAATATTTATCTAACAGGAATCACTCTAGTGGATAAGGTTGATATCTTCAAATGGGATGAGAATTTTTTGCAGGGATAGATCTTTGTTAAGGAAATCTAAGGTATATTTCTCTTACTCACCAGAGTTCTGCAGATTGATGGTGATATGGGAAAATAGGGACTTGGAATTCACCCCTAAAACTTAAATGTTTTGGGTGGTTGGTTTGGTGAAATAATAATTTAACATGCGATAATTTGGCCAGGAGACACTTTAGTAGTCATGGAATAGGTATTAAGTGTAGGGAAGGAATTGAGAATGTCATTCATCTATTTCTCAAGTGTCCCTATGTTGTTGCTAATTGGATAGGTATCTTGCATATATTAAACATTAATGTGGATTGGTCATATTCATCTATTGAAGAATGTCTGAAGGTATGAAAGGAAGAATATATGGAAGTTAGAACAATTCCCTTTTATATATTCTAGGGCATATGGAGAAGTAGGAAGCTTTCATATTTGAAAATATTTCATTTGGAATTTCCTGAAATTGCATCAACATTTCTAGATACTCCAGTGAAATTGGACTGGAGGAACATAAGAGAATACAAAGATGCATACAACCATTTAATGCTGGAGTAGATATATTGCTGCCTTTTTTTAATGGGGCAGAAAATCTCAATATATGCAGTTGTGGGGCATATATTATCATGAATTCATACTATATTATCATTTTAGTTGGAATAATGGTACTGGTTCAAACAACTGTGTTGAGATCATTTCTCTCTAGGAATATTATTTTGTGCTAAATGGCTATCTCTTGAGACTCTTGATGTTTTTGGGGATTCCAATGGTTCTATTGACTATATTAATGATAAATCCTCCTTTTAACCTCCTATGCTTATCAACTAGATGAATAGAATTTGATTTCTAACTATTTATTTCAGTAGAGTGACCTTTTCCCATGTTTATAGAGAACAAAATAGGATTGTTGATGTTCTCTCAAAGATGGGACATAAATATTGATTAGGGGAGATCACTTTCTCTGCATACAATATGGACAAACTATAAAGGACTGGAAAATTTCCATTTACATGAGCTCTTTTTAATTGTTTATGACACTTTCGAGCACATGTTTATATAATGTGTTTATCTATTGTATACATATGATTATGACAAGTTTCCTTTCTGTATAGAACTCATATGGGATAGATTTTCAAATCTAGTATAATTATTTATTTTGTATACAGTCAAGGTCTTGACTATGTGAATTTTGAAAATTTAGATATGTGTAACCATTCTTTTTAATATGGAAGTTAATCGATTTTTCTTTCCTAAAGAAAAAGATAGAGTGCATTAAACAAAACTAACGAGTTGCAAGTGTAGCGTTGTCCAAATATAATGACAAATGTGCCAATTACTTTTAATTTTTTCATGAGAAATGTCATCCTTTGTCTTTCACCTGAATTACAACAATAATTGCAAAATATTATATATGAATGCATAAAAACCATCTTTAATTTTTCATCCAAATTACATCATTGATCCATAAACTGGCATGGATATTCAACTATATAGTTTGTCAAAATAGATATGATAATATTATATTAAAAATATTGTAGGTTTTAACCCCGTACAAAAATCACGTTCATACAAATTCTAAAACACATAAAATAAACAATGCGAGAGCATAAGACATAAAACACATATACACAGAGATTTTCCCCTAGATCCCAAAACCGGGACTACCAGCTTGATTTTTCATTATGTTCCTTCATGTTATAATACTATTTTTATATGTTGAACATCCAAATTCATGGACTGAAACCATCGCATCCAAAAACCATTGGTCCAAACATGTGTGGAAATCTGCCACAAAACCATAGGTGGGTCCGCCCAACCTAACATAGGTTCCAAAACCAAAATTTTCCAGGGCGCTGCCCCGAACCCCATAGAGTGGGGTTACCTACACCCCTCAAACCCCCTGTGACCCCCCACTATGCAATTTACACAACGAAGAGGGGCCTCCGCCCCACATTTAACCCCCCGGTTAACTATGTGGGCTAATCATGGAAACAATATAACACAACCCAACAAATATGAGATTATTCACTATTACAATTTTATTAAACTTTAAGATTCTTAGATTTAACTATAATTAATGCATGCATGAAAATGGAAATTATGCAAAAAAGTAGAGAACAAAAAAAATAATACAAACACACACAGGACATAGGATATGGTCTCTGGGAAACCCTATAGAGAGAAAACCCACCTGCAAGGTGAGGTCGCTTTGCTCTCTTTCTCTATTTGAAATATGGTTGCAGACACAAAGAAGTAATGGTTGTGACCCATGGGTTTCTACAATGCATAGATCATCTATCTGTGCTCTAACTCCTATCTCTCCTAGCTATCTTTTCTCAGCTATGGAACAAAATTATCTCAAAATAATAGAATGGCTCTTCCTCCTAGTGGCATAGTTATAACACAACCCAATAGCCTACTAGTGGTTAATTTTGACTACATCAATTATTAACTAGAGTTACAATATGGACTCTTCTAGAGACTTTTACATTATAATCACGTGGCTAGCCCCTTTTCAATGAATGATGGGGGTTGACATGACATCCTCCTGAACTATAGGTGTGAAATCAGGAAGTTCAAGTTTTGATTGGCATATTTTTGCATACGGACTTTGATTGGCATGCTTCTTGTGTCATTGGAAAGATCTATGTGTGTAGAATAGCATAAACTAGTACAATGCTAAAGTGGAAATTTTTTACCCCAAAAATACATCGTTTGATGCCTCAAAATGGTTCTGGAAGGTTTGAGACCTCATTTTTCCAAACTAGGTCCCGCCAGTTAAAATAGTCCTGTGAGTTGATTCCTCCACTTTTTCCACTCCAAATGCATCAAGATGGATGACAAAAAATATAATGATCCAATCCAGATCAATCATGAAAAAGAAAAAATATATATTTCGCCTTTTTGAATGAGACACTCCTTTATATTTTCATTATTAAAATCAATCTTTAAAATATGTGTCTAGAATTGAAAATTAAGAAAATATATATGTTATATAGTTTCATGAAAATGTATGATAAATAATAAATATTTATATCTTTAATAATAATAATTTTTTATATATTTTATAATTTATTTTTTAATAAAATATACTGTATTTTTAATATTTTTATTATTTTATTTAACTTATTAAAAAATTAATTGATTTATATTTTATTAAAATATAAGTTATATACTAATATTTTACTTTTCTTATTTAAATTCAGAGGAAAAATTACTAAATCATTATATATACATTTAATAAATTATTATAATGTATATAAAGTATATATGAAGTAGATTCACTCTAAGTTAGTTATATATATATATATATATATAAGATAGGCATAATACGGCTCGTCAAAAGTTCCACCAAATTACAAAGAGACTTTGGTTAAATGGTTTAATGATGTTATCTTCTCTATTATTTGTGTTCTTCAATAAGTCAATTTAGATCCATTTTAACCTTATATGTATCAAGCATCAAGAGAGATCAAATCTCTCAAGGTGCAAACATTTCCTCAATTATTGCACTCAAAAAAGAGGTATGTGCCTCAAGAGGAGATAGACACAATGTGACTAGCCAAAAGTTCTAGCAAATTACAAAGAGACTTTGATTAAAAGGTTTAATGATGTTATCTTCTCCAATGTTTTTATTCCTCAGTAAGCCAACATGGATTCATTCTAACCTCAGATCTATAAGGCATCACAAGGGATCAAATCTCTCGAGGTGCAAACATTTCCTCAATCTTTGCACTCAAAAAATAGGTTTGCACCTCGAGAGATTAAATTCCTCTTGATTTTTATTAAATTAGGGATTAAGATGGATCTAGGTTGGTTTATACATAATTATATTTTTTAGGGTTGAAATTATATGATTTGTTTTTATGCTAAATGTTTATGTTTACAATCGTTTATGCCTATACATCAACCTAGGTTGTAGAGCATCTCTGGGTGCAATGAAACACAATTGAATAGCAATTATAGTATGAAGCTTCAACTTTTGCATCTCATTAACATCCTAAGAAAATGTATAGGGTTGAATTTTTAAATGGTTTCCATCATAGTAAAAGTTGATAATTATTTGATAAATTAATTTTAATTTTAATATTTAGGAATTCTTTCATATTTGAAAATATTCAATTTCACATTTCTTGAAATTGCATCAATATTTGTGCATACTTCAATAAAATTGTACTGATGGAACATAAGAGAATACATATATGTATACAATTGGTTTATTGTTGGAGCGTATATCCTTTTGCCTATTTTTATGGGGCAACAAATCTCAATATATCTGTGCACATATATTATCATGAATCTGAACCTATATTATCATTTTAGTTGGAATGGCGGTACTGGGTCAAACAACCATGTTGAGATCATTGCTCTTTGGGCAATATTATTATGTGTTGAGGAATATTATTTTTCCTTAAATAACTATTTATTCAAAATCTAGATGTTTTCACGGATTCCAAAGTTGCCATTAACTAGATTAATGATAGATCCTCCTTTGAAATTCTTATGCTTATCAATGGGATAAACAAAATTCGATTGTTGACTGGTCATTTCAACAAGGTGACCTCTTCCATATTTACAGGGAACAAAATAAGATTTTTAATGCGGTCTCGAAGATGAGACATAAATATTGACTAGGGGATCACTTTCTCTAAATACAATATGCATAGACTACAAAGGACTAAAAAATTTCCATATACATAAACTCTTTTAAATTGCTTATAATACTTTTGAATACATGTTTAGATAATGTGTTTATTTATTGTATACATATAATTATGAATTTTTTTTTTTTTTATAAACTTCATAAAGGACAAATATTCAAATCTAATATCAAATTGGTAAAGGTCCTCAATGTGCGGAATTTTTGGGAAATATATATATATATATTATATATATATATATAATAATTTTTTTTAATACAAAAGCTAGTTGATTTTTTTTCAAAAAAAATAAAGTAGATGAAAACAAACTAACTAGTTGCAAGCGTATAGTGCCATCCAACATAATGAAAAATGTGCTAATTAGTTTTAATGTTTTGATAAGAAACATTGCCCTTTATCTTTCACCCAAACACAAAAAATTATATATGAAGGCATAAAAACCATGCTTAATCTTTCATAAAAACCGTCCTTAAGCTTTCGCCCAAAGTACGTCATGAAAAACGAAAATTATATGTTTGGCCTTTTTAAGGAGAACCTCCTTTATATTTTTGCCGTGAGCATCAATATTTAAAATGTGCTTCTAGAAGTAAAAATTAAGACAATGTATATATGTTGTATAGTTTAGGGAAAATGTATGATAAATAATAAGTTTTTTTTTATATTATAATAAAATTGTTATAATTATTTATAATAGATTTTATTATTAAATATTAAATGTATTATACTTTTAATTTAAATTATAAAAATTAATTACATTAAAATTATTATTATAATACAAATATTTTTAGCATTTTTATTAATAAATTTAAAATCATTACAGGGCGCTCTATCCATCAGAGGATCAACGAACATGCAGCTGACCTAAGACATGGGAGAACCAAGTTTTTAGCGTTAACAGCGCATGCGGAAAAGACCAAGCATGAGGTTTGTATAGAGGAGGCCAAGGTTATTGCCAAAGTGGCTCAGTTCCAGCATCGTAAATTCAGGGAAGCTATTGAAATTGAAAGAAGGCCTAACAATCTCAATAGAGATGACGGCTAAAAGATCAGTAGCTATTGGATCCCTGCCATTTCTTCCTAGTCTTTCTTTTTCTTCCCCCCCTTTTTATCCTTTTCGAGCTTTCATTGTCCCCCTTGGAGCCTTATCTTTTCCTTCCTCCTAGGGTGTCTCCTTCTTGCTCTGTGGTTTTCTATTGGTCGTTTTCCTGGCATTCTCCTTCTTTTTAATTTGTGTCGCTTTTTTTTTAAATAAAATCTTAACTAACATTCTTTTTATTAAATCACCCCTCTTTTTTTCTTTCTTTCTTTCTTTTTTAAATCTTTACTATATTCTTTTTTTTAAATCTTTTTTTCGTGTTAAGGTAGTTTATTCTTTAGGTATATTTTTATTATTATTATTATTTTTTATTATTATTATTTTTATTACTGAGTATTATTTTATTCTGTATATTTTTTTATTTATTTTTTAATTTATATTTTTATTTTTATTTACATTTTTTATTATTTCTTTATTTTTTTTATTATTATTTTTTTTATTTGAAATAAATAAATATTTAATAGTTAAATAAATAATAATAATAATAAATATTTAATAATAAATAAATTAATTATATTTTATTAATTTATATTAATTTATCTTGTTAATACTTTTAACGATTTATGAAACTACCAATTTAATTAAATTTCTTTATTCATATAATTTATATATAGGTAATTACCCGGATGCGGGTGACTTAAATGAGAATCAATGAAGTTATTCAGGACTGACGAGGTGTGGTACTGCCATCTGCTGCACCGCGCACCTACCCATGCCTCCACTTGGTGTCAAACGGCTCGATCTTGGATGGATTCGGCTCACTTAAGGCGAGACTGATCTCAAATGAAGTTAGCATTAAAGAATTGTTCAGTCCAACGCATGGCAAACAGTGTTTCAATTATGGTCCTTTCGGTTCTCCTTCCCTACATTTACTTCCCATTCTCGCGCCTCTGCTCATACCCTACAACTCTTCTCTGCTGCATTTCAGTTTGTGATTCCTGTGTGTTGCTCTTGGTGGCTCACGGCGCTGGAACTGAGCCCCCCTTTCTTCAGTTTCAGGCCTGTCTCTCGTTTTTCTGTGGAATCCACCTGGTCCTTTTCCTATTTCCCGCTGGAGTTTCCTGTGCTCCTTCGTCATCACTCTACAGCCTCAATATGGTTCGGCACAGAAAGCATAGTCGTATCAGTGGCAGCCATGGGGGACGAGGGCGCTCTCAGAGAGCTTAGTCCGCTGACCATAATCCTGCTCCCTCTTCTCTGCCCGTTTCTCAGTCAGAAGAGCCTCCTCTCAACCCTCCCTGCAGACCTTTCTTGCATAGCACGTTCCAGTCCTCCCGCTTCCTATTCCAAAGCAACCTTAACAGGCCCATTATATCTACCTATATTTTGGTTATCCTTTCTGAAGAAGAAGCGCCTCCTCTGGTTACTATTCACCCTCTTGCCGAGCTCTCTTAGGATAATCTTGGCAAAGGGAAAAGCTAGGAGGATATGCAAAATATGGTAGCTACAGACAAGCTGAATGAGCGTGGCAAGCAACATGACAAGGTCGAAAGCCATGATGATTCTCAGGAGCCAGGTGGTAGCTCGCATGGCAACCTGGTATCGTTGGCCACTGCTGGCTGTTCAAGTGACACTCTCCCCTCATCGACTCCTCCTAGAGGCAATGATGCTGGCGACGTGGCTACAGCTAAGGAGGATTGGAATGGCAACGCATGCCCACTGGTTGAGGAGCCTCCGGAATTGGGAATGGAAATGTAACGCTTCCTGGATTCTACGTTTCTCCCTGTTTTCTCATGTTTGTTCTGGTTTGAGGCACTCAGGCGATTTTTGAATGTGGTCCCTTTTTTATGATAAAATGGCAGATTGTAGCTCTTATGTGGATTTGGTTAGTTTTTCTCTTTGTGCTAATGATCCTACTAGGATTCGACTTCTTTCTTTTGCTTATAATCCTCCCATTCTTGGAATGGCCTACTGTGTTGTCTGCTCTCAGATGCCCATTCCTGAAGCTGCAACTTGTAATATTATTTTGACTTTCTTTTAATAGATTTAGCCTTTACTTAGAAACAAAAAAATTATATATAGGTAATTTATTACTGGTTTGTCCCTAGTCAAATTTAGACGTTGTCCTAGTTAGCCGTTGGAAGCTCTGTTCAAAGTATTTAACTGGCAAAGATAGATCTAATTTTTCAACTTGTCCTGACGATGAACCACACTAGTTGGTTCGAAACGCGTCGACAATGATTTTCTGAATGTGATTTACGCGGAAATTTATTCTTATAATTGTTATGGATCACAGAAGCCTCAATTCAATCATTAATTATTATTATAATCATTATATACGATATTTATAACAATTGGCCAAAAGTTCAACCAAATTACATGATGTTATGTTTTCCATTGTCTTTGTTCTTCATCCATTCTAAACCTGGATCTATTAAGCATCGAGATGGATCAATTTCTCGAGGTGCAAACCTTTCTTCAAATTTTCCACTCAAAAAAGAAGTTTGTACATCAAGAGATTTGATCCCTCTCATGTTTCATAGAGCAGGGATTAAGAAGTTTGCATCATAGTAAAAGTTGATAATTATGAATAATTCATTCTTAATACATAAAATAATTCTATATTGAGGTATGGGTTAGTATTATTATTCATTTATTGTATAATATAATAAATATATTTAATTTAAATCTAGGTTAGTATTAATATTATTATATAATATTTTTATTTGTAAAAAAAAAAAAAATTGCTATTATTATTAAGTTCACATCGAAAATTATTTATCATCATTGTTCTATAATTTTGAATTTATAAGTTTAGAAAAGAAAATATATATTGCTATCTCAATGATTGCATCGAGAGGCACTCCATAGCTCAATATGGGAAGATGTACTATTCCTAAATGAGCGCAAACATTATAATGTCAACTCAATAAAAATTTAAGATTAGGGGAAAATGACTCTAAACATTTAAATGTTGACTTAGTAAATATTTATTTCAAAGATTATATATATCTATATTAGTTTTAGATTTCATATTTCATATGACAACTCTTTATATCACATCAATTTATATGAATAAATAAATATGTACTCATGTAAATAAATATATTTACTCATAGTTACTACCTACCATAATTTAAGAATCTCTTCCACCAAATTAGGTAAAATTCATATGTAACCAGCCTAGACCCACCTTAAATTTGGATCTACCAAACGCCAAGAGGGATCAAGTCTAGAGTTTATATGGATCTAACCCGGTACTCTTGGATTCCATAATGTATTTCCTCAAGCCTTTAAATAGGCTTCAACATAACAAATACCATGGTCTATGCCATACCATGAGCTTGTAAACCATAGTTAGTTTATAGTTTAATTTAACACTATAATTTATAGTTAAACTTATAACTAATAATTTTATTTTTTTTATTTTTATAATCTTAATTATCAAGATATTTGCACATCTTATTTATTTATTTTTGATCAATTCATAATGATTTTGTTGACATTACAACATCGCTACCATATTGGGCTGGAGAGTATCTCCCAATGCAATTAAGCATACTTACTTGGAGTTACTACCAACAATTATTTATGTGTTTCTTAGCGCAAAAAATAGCTAGAAGTAAAAAATTGATCATTATTTCACTTAACATCTATTATAATGATAAAAAAACATATAAAATAAAATAACAATTAATTTGTATTTATTAATTTTTACAATTGAAGTACATAGAAATGTTGATTTACACTTACCAATATATTAATGATGACATTTGATCTATAAATGATCCAAGTTGAGTCAACTTCCGAATTAACCAAGATCTTTTACTCCTATGATGTGGTTAAAATTGCATTTTATAAGCACATAAATGAACATATATGCATGCTTAAGCAAATGGAAACATAAGGATGATCAACAAATCATAAACAAAAGACATTGATAACGGAGTTTGTCCAGTGTAGCTTACATCTCTGGGCCCGGTGTCAAGATGGTGTTGGCCGCTTCATTAAGTGCTGGAAATGGTAAAGATGTACATGGACTATGTTTTCTATCATATAAGGATATGTGCCCTCTACATGAGTGGAAAAGTCTCTCCATGAGACGTTCCACTACAGGAACTATCACTCACAATAGACCTCCTATAAACATGACATAAACTTACACATGGTGATAATGAGTATCCCACCATCATGGCATCAAAGGGATCTCAACCAAAACACCCATGGTGACAATGAGTATCCCACCATCATGGTAACAAAGAGATCTCAATTAGAACATACATAATAATCCATGATGAACACATCTCAC